>NMRB01001165.1:95432-114112 GCA_002633025.1 Notospermus geniculatus | reverse complement strand
TCAAATTCTCATACGACCCTCTTCGACGACTGTTCGCAACTGTCTCCAAATATTGAACAAGTACAATACAGCTCTCCACGGTTTTCTACATATATATACAAGCCCACAAATGTCATCAGGTAACTTAACACACTGAATGACTTTTGTAATAGATTGCTCAGGAGTTCCAAATGGTCGCACCCAGATGAAACAACGCAACAATAGTCGAAATCACCTACACACTTATTGATTTTTGTAGTTACCGACCGACAGTTATCCACAAGGCAAGACATTTTGAGACTTCGCCACAAATGTTGCAATTGCATACACATTATATGATTTTTTAGGATACATGCCACAAAATGACTTTTGTAGAGTAGTGTATAAAGGCCTTTACGACGGCTTCGGGAACAGGGGTCCTGTATCGTATTTTCTGCCCTGTAAGCGAACATCGTCCCGCAAATAGACCTGCAGGTTCTCAATTTTAACCTTAAAATAAAGATAAAACTTGTTCTGTGAACAGGTCTCAAGTCTGATTACACGACTGTTAGAAGTCAATGCATGTAGTGGAAAAGGTCCGGAACGAAATTTGATTGGTTGGTGCAGGAATTCCCTGACACATTAAGCCATGCACATCGACATGGTCGAGGCTTACAAAAGGAAACCACAGTATTAACGAGACGTTCGTACAATACAACTATTTAGTTCCTACCAAATATGGCAAACAATGGTTTGAATACAAAGAAGTTAACATAGGTATTTTGGGCGAAAGGATTTGGTGAAACCTGTGACAGCTATCGGCCATACCACAATGTTATATGCAGCGGGAATTCCCTTCTCCATGATAACGTTAATATTGTTCGGCGATCTTATTCCAAGATTCAGTAAATTCAGTAAATTGTATCATGTATTTATCTCTGAAGGCCTTCTTACACACTGAACACTTTGGTCTTTCACCTGTGTGTATTCTCTCATGACGCTTTAAATGGTGTTTCAAAGTGAAGGCCTTCTCACACACTGAACACTTGAATGGTTTTTCACCCGTGCGAGTTCGAATACGATTTTTGAGGGCGCACTTTTTCCTAAATGACTTAGGACACTGTCTGGTGTCATATTTCCTTAACACTTGGGTAGAATGTTTGCTTGATTTGCTAATGGTCTGAAATTAGAAAACAGAATGGTCATAATACTTCTATTCTAAGGTCACACGCATATTCTGAAGTTGATGGATGGAAGTGAAGCTGGTTGAGAGAAACCTGGGCCCACGTTCCCGAAGACCATTGTTAATAACGATGTCGTTACTTGAAAAATGCATAGTGTAACGACATCGGTAACCTTACGACGGCTTCGGGAACATGGGTCCTGTATCGTATTTTCTGCCCTGTAAGCGAACATCGTCCCGCAAATACACCTGCAGGTTCTCAATTTTAACCTTAAAATAAAGATAAAACTTGTTCTGTGAACAGGTCTCAAGTCTGATTACAGATAAGGTGGGTTTTTATTTTGGCTGCGTCACCGTACTATTTTTAGGAGGGCTTTCCCCATGTTGTGGCCGTTCTCCGAAAGGTGACGCCTCTATAGCAAATTCCCTTCGTAACAGTCGTGATTACAGATAAGGTGGGTTTTTAAAGCCCCATTCTATTGAATATTACGACATTTTCAAAATGTTAGGAGAGTGCACGTATTGAGGTCTCGTAGCTTGTGAAGGTCTCGCAAATACTTTCCTGATACCGGTACGTACTTCAGAGACTGGCCTAGTTTTCAGCACACATTGAAACAAAACTGCAGGGAGAGCTCTAATGTATTCAGATAGAGCAATTTTCGCACTACACTGACGTCGAGAATCGCGGCGATGATTCACGTTTTTCAAATTGAATACAGAGGGGCTTTAAACTGACTGAAGATTTGAAAGGGTCATGAAACCAAAACCGAGGTTAAGAACAAGATCCCCACAAGATCCAATGATGAAACTGCTGTGAAGAACAGATGCCAGAGCTGGGAGAAGGTCGAAGTCAAGCTTGGTGAACCATATGAACAGCCAGAATAGGACTTTTCCTGTTTGAGTCAAAGCCAAATGTTTTCTGACACACTGGACATTCATAGGGTTTTATTCCTGTGATGCAGTCTTTGATGAATTTTCAAATGGTACTTCCGAATGAAGCCCTTTCCACACTCTGAACATTTGAATGGTTTTTCTCCAGTGTGCATGCGAATCTGCCGTTGTCAAGCATGGACTTGTTCTGAAATAACATGAGACACCAAGGACATTTGGTTTCACCGACTAAGTATTCTCGGTTTCATTGGTTTAGGAGCGGCGTGGTCTAGTGGTTAGCGAGACAGACTCCTGATCAGAGGGTCCCGGGTTCGATTCCCAGTCCTGACCAATAAAAAAACACGCTCGCTTGAGACCTTGGAGCAAGTCACTTTGCCTCACTTGCTTCGCCCCACCCAGGTGTAAAAGGGGTACCTGGCTCGTAGTGATGGTCTATGCGAGTCCAAGAGCGCTGAAATTGGCTGCTGGGGTAACGTCGATCAGTGTTCCCAGTATTTCTGTGTTTTTCTTATTGTTTCCCTCCTGACGGATTAAGTGGCAACTAACCACACAATAACCATTCTAGGCCGCGTCTATTGTTGGGGAACACTGAGCTAAAGAAACACTCACACACGTTACACCTGGACTGTAATACTCCCCTTGAGTGGAGATATGATATTGGAATGAAGATCGAGGCCTATAGTTGGGGGTAATAATTGTGAAGTGCCTTGACACTTAAATGTTTAAGAAGGCAACAAGACAAACTTGAAAGAATAGAGAAATAAGAAATAAAACATTTTTATTACTGATATTGATAGATTCTTATCTTATACACCAGCATGAATCGGTAATCTACTGCTGCTGCTACCACCACCACCAATCCCACTATACATGGTACACAAGTCACGGAATGATAACACACTGGATCTTCATGTAACAGATTGGACAAACAGACCTCGATTACAAGATCTGATCAGAAAGAAGGGTAAAATCACAATGAACAATGAATTTCTCATCTACTTTTTACCTTGATTTCAATCAGGGGGACTAATTCCAGAGATTGAACCAACCAGTTACGCAGCTTATGGAAAGGTTTTTGCTCGGGTAAAATATTTGTCAATGAGAAAGAATGAACTCCAGCAGCCAAACAACTTATTACACACCTAAACAATGCACAAAATAGATTCGCATTTCTTGCTGAGCTACTAATAAATCCAGAGTTACTGGGACCAGATGATAGGGTTTCACCTTTTCTTACAAAGTATGTGGAACGATAGATCCGAAATTAGAAAACAGAACTGTTGTGATGGCATGACATCCATTATTTAGCCAGAATTTGCAGAAATTTGTGAACTTACAACGAAAACATTCATTTTGGATGCCTGAAATAGTTGATGCGGGAAAGGCATCAAGCATCAAATTCAAAGAAATCATTCCTCATATCAAAGAAAACCTAAAAATGTACAAAATTAAACCAGTTTTCTTCATCCACCACGGATTCGTTTATCTCGAGATTCAAGCAAATGTCTCAAAACCTAACGTCACACTTGCACACCTCAACTGCTAACTCTAGCAACAAGAAAAATTCAGTTTAAAATTGCATGCAACTCGAAAGGCCACATTTTCAGTTGATGACAGCATTTGCATGAACAGTACGTTGCTGTATGGGCAGTCTGTAAGGAGCTGGCATTCATTATGGTCTTTCTCCTGTGGTGCTTTAAATTGGATTTGTGAGTGAAGGCCTTCTCACACACTGAACATTTGAATGGTCTTTTACCTGTGCGTACGCTCATGAGCCTTTAAATTGCTCTTCTGAGTGAAGGTCTTTCCACAAACTAAACAATTGAATGATTTTACATTTGAACGGCTTTCTCCTGTATGCAGTCTCCTGTGGCCCGTTAAATGGGATTGTCGAGTGAAGGCTTTCTCACACACTGAACATTTGAATGGTCTTTCACCTGTATGCACTCTCTTGTGACGCCTTAAATCGCATTTGTCAGTGAAGGTCTTCTCACACACTGAACATTTGAATGGTCTTTCACCTGTATGCAGTCGCTCATGAACCTTTAAACTGCTCTTCTGAAAGAAGGCCTTTCCACAAACTAAACATTTGAATGGTCTTTCTCCTGTATGAACTCTCTTGTGGACCTCTAAATGGGATTGCTGAGGGAAGGCCTTCTCACACACTGAACATCTGAATGGTCTTTCTCCTGTATGCATTTTCCTGTGGCGCGTTAAATGGGATTGCCGAGCGAAGGCCTTCCCACACACTGAACATTTGAATGGTCTTTCACCTGTATGCACTCGCTCGTGAACCTTTAAATCGCTCTTCTGAATGAAGGCCTGTCCACAAACTAAACATTTGAATGGTTTTTCGCCCATGTGAGTTCGAATATGATTTTCGAGCTCGATGTTTTTCCTAAATGACTTAGGATATTGAGGACACTTTCTGGTGTTACATTTTCTTACTACACGGGCAGAAAGGTTGCTTGATTTGCTAATGATCTGAAATTAGAAAACAGAATGGTCATAATTCTTCTATCACAAGGTCACACGCATATTCTGAAGCTGATGGAAACATGGTTCAACCTAGAGGCGGACCATTGGAATGCAGTTTGTGGTTAGAGTGCGGCAGGAGTGACATAATTGCGGTTACATGTTATGGTGTAATGAATCAGATGACTGTGCCTAATAATAAAAATGTGGTTTTCATTACATAAGGGTCACACGTAAATAAAATCTTGTGGTCAAAATTAAATGTTCCATTTCCTCACTTGGCATTCCAATGGTCCCCCTCTAGGTTGAACCAGACTTTACTGCAAATACACCTGTAGGTTCTCAAGTTTAACCTTAAAATAAAGAAAACTTGTTCTGTGAACAATATCTAAGTTCTCGTGTACAGATGGAAGATCAGACAGCCATGACAGCTGTGAAGGTGAACGTGAGGAAAGAGGGACAGTGATGAAACCAGCCAAGATCAACAGACACCAGAAAAGGGAAGACCTCAAGTCATACTTGGCTACTGAAATGAACAGCCATGTGATTGGTTCAGTTTCTTGCTGAGCTACTAATAAATACAGATTTACATAAGCCTGCCGCACACTGGCGCTATCTGCTGAGCAAAAAGTCATTTGCGATCGTTTGCTCAGCACATACATGTAGCTCGCGTGTCTGCGCATTTTCGGTGAGTTTTCTGTCTTGGAATTGGCCCCAGCATTGCTGTGATGGTGTGACATTATATAGCCAAAACTTGCAGAAGTTTTGTGGACTTGATGGGAAAAAAGCATAAGACAAACATTGTTCTATAATTCCAATCAAATGGGGAACGCCGATCACGCGAGAATATACACGATTCAAGGTGTGATTGGCCGTGCTTGGTGAACCGTATCTCTCGAAACAAGCCTCTATAGGTGTCATGTCTGCTCTATAAGTGATCATGTGGCCAATTGGTGCTCCCTGTTCAAAGAAATCATTCCTCATATCAAAGAAGACCTGAAAATGCACTAAGTTAAACAAGTTTCCTTCTGACCTTCGTCCACGGCTTCGTTTTTCTCGAGATTCAAACAAATCTCTCAAAACCTGACGTCTCACACCTGCCCACCAAAATTGCATAAACTCCAGGAAAAATTCAGTGTAAAATTGCATGGAACTAAAAAGCTCAAATTTTCAGTTGGTGACAGTATTCTGCATGAACAGTATGGCCATTTCTGTTTGAACAGTACGGTAATGAATAGCTTCCTACGGACATGATGCCTTCGTATGGTCTTTCTCCTGTATGCAGTTTCCTGTGGCACTTTAAAGCTGAACTTAATAGATATAAACCCCAAGCGGCAGAGGTAGAAATTACGAACAGCCACAAGGCACTTCCAGACTACCTCTGAAAACGATACACCCTCTCGGACGGTCACAGTTGGTTTCACTTGCCACCACGCTCTTGAACAGTATAAGGATCTCAGCACAGCTGCCAAATGAGAAAAAAGTAAAAATAATCTGTGATGGCACCAAGATTCGAACCCACAACCGTCTGATCGATTCGCCAACCTCTTTCTCATTCGGAACGACCTGAGGCGAACTGCTTATCTGCCACTGGACGGCGCATTTCACCTCGGACACAAGTCCAAGGCAGCCATATTGTTTATCATTTCAAGATGGCTGCCTTGGAATTGTGTCCGAGGGGAAATGCGACCGTACGGAAATTGCCGAGCAGTTGCCTTCGGAAGTTCCGAATGCCTCTTTCTGTACGCGCCACGAAGACTGCTTGCATACAACGACGCCAAGGCGCTGTGGTTTTGAAGATCTCCATGAGGAAATAAAGCGATCGGAAATGTCGTCATGCAAGCAAGCAGTCTTCGTGGCAGAGGGTCGTGGGTTCAAATCTCGGTGCCTTCACCGATTATTTTTCGTTTTTTCTCATTTGGCAGCTGTGCTGAGATCTCTACTGTTCAAGAGCGTGGTGGCAAGTGAAACCAACTGTGACCGTCCGAGAGGGTGCATCGTTTTCAGAGGTAGTTTGGAAGTGCCTTGTGGCTGTTCGTAATTTCTACGTCTGCCGCTTGGGGTTTATATCTATTAAGTTCAGCTTTAAAGAGGATTGCTGAGTGAAGGCCTTCCCACACACTGAACATTTGAATGGCCTTTCACCTTTAAATCGCTCTTCCGACTGAAGGCCTTTCCACAAACTAAACATTTGAATGGTTGTTCGCCCGCGTGAGTTCGAATATGATTTTCGAGCTATTTTTCTAAATGACTTAGGACATTGAGGACACTTTCTGGTGTTACATTTTCTTACCACACGGGCAGAATGTTTGCTTGATTTGCTGATGATCTGAAATTAGAAAACAGAATGGTCATAATACTTCAGTCACAAGGTGACACACATATTCTGAAGTTGATGGAAACATGGTACATGTACTGCAATTACACCTGTAGGTTCTGAAGTTACCTGAAAATAAAGAAAACTTGTTCCATGAACAATATCTAAGTTCTCCTGTACAGATGGAAGATCAGACATGTCAGCTGTGAAGGTGAACATGAGGAAAGACTGGGACCGTGATCTAGTACAGTGATGAAACCGGCCATGATCAACAGACACCAGAAAAGGGAAGACCTCAAGTCAAACTTGGTTACTGAAATGAACAGCCATATGATTGCTTCGGTTTCTTGCTGAGCTACTAATAAATCCAAGCCTGCCGCACACTTGAGCTATCTGCTGAGCAAAAAGTTATTCGAGACCTTTTGCTCGGCAGATAGCTCGCACGTGCACGTATTTACGGTGTTTTCTGCCTGCTTTATGCAATTGGCCCAGAATTGTTGTGATGGCGTGACATTATTCAGCCAGAATTTGCAGAAATTTTGTGGACTTACAACGGATATCGGATACCCGAAATTGTTGATGGATGAAAAGCATTAAGACAAACACTGTTCTATAATTTCCATCAAATATCATTCCTCATATCAAAGAAGACCTGAAAATGCACTAAGTTAAACAAGTTTCCTTCTGACCTTCATCCACGGCTTCGTTTTTCTCGATGTTCAAACAAATCTACCAAAACTTGACGTCACACTTGCCCACCTCAATTGCATAAACTCCAGGAAAAATTCAGTGTAAAATTGCATGGAACTAAAAAGCTCACACTTTCAGTTGATGACAGCATTCTGCATGAACAGTATCGGACATTACATCTTGAGGGCAATCGTGAAAATCTTTTTGGTCGTAGAAAATTTTTGAACCGTTCAAAACTTTTCTACCATCAATACGATTGCCACGACTGACCTCAAGATCAGAAAAGATCTGATCAGATCTGATAGGATCACCACGATTATTGCACGATTAAGATCACGATTTCAATCATGGCGTGATTCGTGATAGTGTGAACACAGCGTAAACAGAAACATGAATTTGGTTCAAGACCGCCTAGCTGGTGGTGCTCGTCTAGTCCACGGTTGACCCCGATCACTACGATTCGGAAGCACGATTAGATGCGATCTGTCGCGTTTTGTTACGATTTCATACCATCTGATGCGATGATCACGATTAACAATTAATCGTGTTGATCGTGGAAAATTTTTAAACCGGCCAAAACTTTCCTACGATCAACACGATTGCCACGACTGACCTCAAGATCTGATAACACCTGATAGGATCACCAGGATTACTCCAGGATTAAGACCATGATTTCAATCGTGGCATGAATCGTGATAGTGTGAACGTACCATTAGCGAAAGTCTTCCCACACACTGAACATTTGAATGGGCTTTCACCTGTATGCACTCTCTTGTGGACCCCTAAATGGGATTGCTGAGTGAATGCCTTCTCACACACTGAACATTCGCTGGTCTTTCTCCTGTGTGGAAATAGGAAATACTCCATCTACTTATTCGTCTACTTATTCGCCATTCATCTACTTTTTCGCGTCCCATCTACTTATTCGTCTCCCATTTATTAGTTAATGAAGTGCCTTTAGCGTTTATGAAACAGACCCCTGGATGTTAACCTTTCTGCACCGTAACTTCACTACAGTGCACTGCAAAGGCCTAAAATCCGGGCCTAAAATGATAATCGGAATGGTCAGTTTAATTTTTTTCTTGACGGGGTCCATTGTACGTCCTCTTATTCTCCTAGTTTTACAGTTAATGTTGACGCTGCTGTCTGATGAAAAAATATTTTTCAGAGGTCTGGGGGCCTAAATTTTCATCATTTCGGCTCAAGAATGCAAGGTTTTGTTCACCATTTTCTGTCCCATCTACTTATTCGTCTACTTATTCGCCATTCATCTACTTTTTCGCATCCCATCTACTTATTCGTCTCCCATTTACTTATTCGTCTACTTATTCGCCACTCATCTACTTATTGGCGTCCCATCTACTTATTCATCTCCCATTTACTTATTCGTCTACTTATTCGCCACTCATCTACTTTTTCGCATCCCATCTACTTATTCATCTCCCATTTACTTATTCGTCTACTTATTCGCCATTCATCTACTTTTTCGCATCTCATCTACTTATTCGTCTCCCATTTACTTATTCGTCTACTTATTCGCCATTCATCTACTTATTCGCGTCCCATCTACTTATTCATCTCCCATTTACTTATTCGTCTACTTATTCGTGTCCCATCTACTTATTGGCGTCCCATCTACTTATTCATCTCCCATTTACTTATTCGTCTACTTATTCGCCACTCATCTACTTTTTCGCATCCCATCTACTTATTCATCTCCCATTTACTTATTCGTCTACTTATTCGCCATTCATCTACGTTTTCGCATCTCATCTACTTATTCATCTCCCATTTACTTATTCGTCTACTTATTCACCATTCATCTACTTATTCATGCCCCATCTACTTATTCATCTCCCATTTACTTATTCGTCAACTTATNTAAACATCTGATGATTATTAAACATCTTTTTCCACTATGTGAGATTGTCTTTGAGATTTGGAACATTTTATCCGTTTTTACCATTCGCATAAAAAGCTTAAAGCGGGCAGCACACTACACCATTTTTGTTGCTCGTACAGGCAATTTTCGTGGTCGGCAACTTTTGTGGCAGTTGCAGGTTTGCAGCACACTGCACCACTCAGTGGTCGAGTGTGCTACTGGCGCACACCGGACCACATCTGGCAACTACGAGCAATTTTCGTGGTCAGAAATCAAACCAGTTTGATACTCGGCAACTCGTGGTCACCACAATTTTCCCGTGGTGAGTGGTGGTTGCCGAACAGCGCACACTCGGCCATTTTTGTGGCGACCACGGAAATTGCCTGTAGGAGCAACAAAAATGGTGTAGTGTGCTGCAAGCTTTACGCAAGGAAAATAAGTGTCCTACATTTGACGTCGATGTGCTTCGCAGCCTGTAAATGGCCGCAACGCGGCGTTCTAGGGACACTGGGTCCAGATCACCCATAGGCCTACTCGATAAAGGTCTCTCTATGATCAATACTATAGTACCTGTATGTCAATATTTGGATGATAATGTCGGACCCTCCAGATTATCCCCTGCCAGGGTTCATCATTCAAAAATCATCGAATCACTCTAATTCGAGAACGACGTGAGCCAGTGCTCATACTTGCTTGGTATAGGCCTATTTATACATGCATGTAGACCCTTAGATGATTTGTGGTCATCACTTTCTTCCCAGAATTCTTACTTGGCATTGTAAAATGTAGGACAGGTGAGAACATGGGCCATGAACCATTTCATATAATTATGTAACTACCCGAGATTACTTCGTGTGCGTAGGCCTACGGGTATAGCAGACGAATTCGTCATGTGACTTTGATCATGTGACACTCGCAAAATGGTAGACGCACAACACAACATGTGGCATGTGTGACGCTAACCACATAATAAGTTGATATTTGCCTCTCATTTTGGATAAATTTATAATGGCAAGAAAAGGACTTTGATAAAAGTGATACTCAGCAAAGAAGGAGGCTTCGTCTAAGAAGAATCGATTTAGGATAGGCGAGTACCGGTACGTATTATGTAAGAACCTCCGCTCCGGCTGAAATGGGCGCACACACACATACACGTGGGCCAATGGGATGATACCCTTTTATATTATCGAATAAACTGATACTGACTGAGGATATGGGATTTTTCCCTTAATACTTTATCATGGTCTATCGGTCACAGTAGAATGACTTTCACAGGTGTTTTGTGTTAGTGTAGTAGGGCCTATATAAACCGCCACTTTGAGAATGACAGTTAGTTAAGGGTCGCTTGGTGCGCCATTTGGTACCACTCCACGGCATGATGCTGACAAAATTTACCATGTTAAAACATGTTTGAAAGTTGATGTNAAATCGGGATTTTCCTTACACAGAAAGAAAAAAAACGATCTCATCTCTAGTTAGAATGTGTCTCCAGCACTTGTCGCCATAATGATTAGTTCAACTCGAATTGATGCAAAAATGGTACTCGAGACTGAGTAGATTTTGTTTCCACTCGGTGTTAATTCCAGGACTGGTTTGTTGTCCCAAAATGAGACTCAAATTGCTTCCACCTGTCAGTGATTCGTTGTTGTATCTGTTTGAGAACTTGGTATCTCCAATTAGTAGGATTTGTTTCCACTGGATGTAAATTCTAGGGGTCATCGCTGTCCCCAAAATGAGACTCAAATTGTCTTGAGCTGATGCATTGTCATTTCTGTTTGGTGTATCTCCAGCTAGTAGATGTAAACTCCAGGGCAGATCGTTGTCCCTAAAATGAGACCCAAATTATCTCCAGTTGATGGGATATCAAACCCGTTTTAAAACTAGACTAGTAAAGTTTGCTTCCACTAGACATAAATTCCAAGGATGCTGTCAATCGCCAAGCTGTTGAAGCTATTTCGGCGATTCCAAGTACAACAAATCATTTGGGTTCTGAAAACAGGGTGGGCCCACGGTCGCATGTAGTAAACAGAAACAAGTGACGGATATCATATTTCTCTGATTAAATGACTTCTACATTTGTTTTATAAGATTTTTATGAAAAGATGTAATACGGCCAATGCTGTGTGTGTGAAAATAGCCACAGACCTAATCTTATTCCCCAAAGTGTGCTAACTAGGTTTTTCCTAAAAGATACAACCGTGTCTCGAACAGAGATTCAGTGCATTTCGGAACGATCTGCTAACATCTCTTCTTTAAATGGAAGTTTTTCTGAGTCTGAGTCTCTCAGTAGATGCATCAAAGATTCTTTGGAAAAAAATACTGGTGCCCTTTCCCAGCCACCGTAGTTTTCAATATAGTTTGATTAACAATTTCACTTGTCCCCAGCATGATTCGATTAACATTTCGTATAATCGAGTTGAGAATCAGCGCATGCATCCAAGGAAGATTCCTTGTCTCTAGCATATAGTTCGATTAGAATATTTTGTATCGAGGTGAGACCAGCGCATGCATTCAAAGAAGATTCCTCGTAATCGAACTATGCTGGAGACGAGGAATCTTCTCTGGACACAAGATGTTTTAACATCTTGTGTCCAGAGATGAGATCGTTTCTTTTTTCTGTGTATGCGGGTGTCCAACTGGCGCATTCTGACCTGCGATGAGGGGCGAATCTAAGCCTGCAACATTCCCTCGACTATCAAACTGCGATATTTAGCATTCGTAGTGGGACACCTACAATGTGACACTAATAGGCACTTCGCCGACTTAACGCAGATTAGGCGAGGGCGAAAAATGATAAACTCAAGTTTTATATTAAACAAAATTTTTTGTGGCTTTCCGGCGATCCTGGATACCCCCTGCAGAAAACTGGTGTCCATAAAGTTATTTAATTCTGGATTCTTACAATTTAACAATGTCAATCACAGGAGAAAACGTTTACTGGTTACTTTTCGACAAGTTTTAGTTTGAACGTCTTTTTTAATTATTTTTCACAGATGAATCGGCCAAAACGTGTGCGGCGTACCCCAAAAAGATTAAACCAAGAGGAATATATCTCTGAAATAAGTGGTAGAAGTAGGAAAAAACAAAAAACATGTGATATTTCTGAAACGGCCTTGCCACTAAAAAAACGACGGTCAAGATATCAATGTGAACAGACTTACAATGAAGGAGTTAGTAAGGAAGGTCACCAAGGAGAAGGCAGGTGGGAAATGGACGAAGGTGAAGGAAATGGCAGGATTGAGAGTGATAAAGAAGAAGGAAGGAGGGATAGTGACGAAAAGGCCAGGGCGGAAAGTGATAAAGAGGGAAGAATGGATAAGGACGGAGAACGAAGAAGGAAAGGTGATGAAGAAGACTGGGGAGAAAGTGATGAAGAAGGAAGAAGGGAGAGTGACGGAGAAGGGAGGATGGAATGTGATAAAGAAGGAAGGAGTGATAGTGATGAAGGAAGAAAAGTGATAAAGAAGACTGGGGAGAAAGTGATGAAGAAGGAAGGATGGGTAGTGACGAGGAACGAAGAAGGAAAAGTGATGAAGAAGACTGGGGAGAAAGTGATGAAGAAGGAAGGAGGGAAAGTGATGAAGAAGCCAGGGCGAAAAGTGATGAAGGAGGAAGGTGGGATAGTGACGAACGAGAACAAAGGAGAACGAAGGAGGAAAAGTGATGAAGACTGGGGAGAAAGTGATGAAGAAGGAAGAAGGGAGAGTAACGGAGAAGGGAGGATGGAATGTGATAAAGAAGGAAGGAGGGATAGTGACGAAGGAGGAAAAGTGATAAAGAAGACTGGGGAGAAAGTGATGAAGAAGGAAGGATGGATAGTGACGACGAACGAAGAAGGAAAAGTGATGAAGAAGACTGGGGAGAAAGTGATGAAGAAGGAAGGAGGGAAAGTGACGGATAAAGAAGAAGGAAAAGTGATGAAGAAAACTGGGGAGAAAGTGATGAAGAAAGAAGGAGGGAAAGTGATGAAGAAGCCAGTGTGGAAAGTGATGAAGGAAGGTGGAATATTGACGAACGAGAACGAAGGAGAACAAAGGAGGAAAAGTGCTGAAGAAGGAAGGAGGGACAGTGACAAAGAGGAAGGGCGGATGGAATGTGATAAAGAAGGAAGGAGGGATAGTGACGAAGAAGCCAGGGCGGGAAGTGATGAAGAAGAAAGGAGGGATAGTGACAAAGGAGAACGCAGAAGGAAAAGTGATAAAGAAGACTGGGGAGAAAGTAAAGAAGAAGGAAAAAGGGACAATGACGAAGGAGAAGGGAGGATGGAATGTGATGAAGAAGGAAGGAGGGATAGTGACGAAGGAGGAAAAGTGATAAGAAAGACTGGAGAAAAAATGATAAAGAAGAAAGGATGGATAGTGACAAAGAACGAAGAAGGAAAAGTGATGAAGAAGACTGGGGAGAAAGTGATTAAGAAAGAAGGAGGGAAAGTGATGAAGAAGCCAGTGCGGAAAGTGATGAAGGAAGGTGGAATATTGACGAACGAGAACAAAGGAGAACGAAGGAGGAAAAGTGCTGAAGAAGAAAGGAGGGACAGTGACAAAGAGGAAGGGAGGATGGAATGTGATAAAGAAGGAAGGAGGGATAGTGACGAAGGGGGAAAAGTGATAAAGAAGACTGGAGAGAATAGTGCGGAAAGTGATGAAGGAAGGTGGAATATTGACGAACGAGAACGAAGGAGAACGAAGGAGGAAAAGTGCTGAAGAAGAAAGGAGGGACAGTGACAAAGAGGAAGGGAGGATGGAATGTGATAAAGAAGGAAGGAGGGATAGTGACGAAGGGGAAAAAGTGATAAAGAAGACTGGAGAGAAAATGATGAAGAAGAAAGGATGGATAGTGACAAAGAACGAAGAAGGAAAAGTGATGAAGAAGACTGGGGAGAAAGTGATGAACAAGGAAGGAGGGAAAGTGACGGAGAAAGAAGAAGGAAAAGTGATGAAGAAGCCAGTGCGGAAAGTGATGAAGGAAGGTGGAATATTGACGAACGAGACCGAAGGAGAACGAAGGAGGAAAAGTGCTGAAGAAGAAAGAAGGGACAGTGACAAAGGAGAACGAAGAAGGAAAATTGATAAAGAAGACTGGGGAGAAAGTTATGAAGAAGGAATGAGGGAGAGTGACGAAGGAGGGAGAAAGCAAAGTGATGAAGAAGACTGGGGAGAAAGTGAAGAAGGAAGAAGCGACAGTGACAGAGAAAGAAGGAAAAGTGATGAAGAAGACAGGGCGGAAAGTGATGAAGAAGGAAGAAGGGACAGTGACGGAGAAAGAAGAAGAAAAAGTGATGAAGACTGGGGAGAAAGTGATGAAGAATTAAGGAGGAAAAGTGAAAAAGAGGAAGGGAGGATGGAATGTGATAAAGACGGAAGGAGGGATAGAGACGAAGGAAGAAAAGTGATAAAGAAGACTGGGGAGAAAGTGATGAAGAAGGAAGGAGGGAAAGTGACGGAGAAAGAAGAAGGAAAAGTGATGAAGAAGACTGGGGAGAAAGTGATAAAGAAAGGAGGGAAAGTGATGAAGAAGCCAGTGCGGAAAGTGATAAAGGAAGGTGGAATATTGACGAACAAGAACGAAGGAGAACGGAGGAAAAGTACTGAAGAAGGAAGGAGGGACAGTGACAAAGAGGAACGGAGGATGAAATGTGATAAAGAAGACTGGGGAGAAAGTTATGAAGAAGGAAAAAGGGACAGTGACGAAGGAGAAGGGAGGATGGAATGTGATGAAGAAGGAAGGAGGGATAGTGACGAAGGAGGGAGAAAGCAAAGTGATGAAGAAGACTGGGGAGGAAGTGATGAAGAAGGAAGGAGAGACAGTGACGAAGAAGCCAGTGCGGAAAGTGATAAAGAAGGCAGGAGGGATAGTGACGAAGAAGCCAGGGCGGAAAGTGATAAAGAAGGAAGAAGGGATAGTGACGAGGGAGAACGAAAGAGGGAAAGTGATGTAGAAGAAGGAAGGATGGACAGTGATGAAGGTGGTGAAGAGAGTGACACGGATTTTATCACGATAGATGATCTGTCTTTCAAGATTACCGTTTCTAGTGATGAGTGGAATGCAATAAAACCACAACCCTCAACTGGTCAGCGGTATTTGCAAGGTGAATGGACAAAAATTTTCTATGAGAGATTCACCAATGAACACCCAATGTGCTGCATTGTTTTTTACTTTAACAGAGTAAGAAAAGTTAACAGCCGGAAAATTTCCAGTGTATTCTTTAGAGGGAAAGCAAAATGCAAGTCGGAATCTTGCTCAGCACAATTTGACTTCACCATAACTGATGAACCACGAGATAATGAGGATGTCGTTGTTGATTGTGCCAAAGTGAAGGGCGTTATTCGCCATACTCCCTCGGTATCTAGCAGACGACCACTTACTGGGACCTCAAGGAGAAAGGCAGCCGAGGCGGCAAACATCATTGGTATAACCAACAAATATTACGAAAACGTGAAAAACGCCCCACCTGAACAACTAAGTGCAGGAAATTTGACTAGCTGCCCTACGCAAGCTGTTTTGAGGAAGGCCGTCGCTGAAATTGTTGCCCGGGAGATTCTACACAGAGACTTTGTACAGGAACTGAAGCTTCTTAAGCAGGTCTACATTGAAGAAGACGACGACAACGGCGCCATTCGAGGATATATTCAATATATATCGGCAGATCCCTTCTTCATCCATTTATATTCGGCCGAACAAATCAACCTGATGTGCCAGCTCTCCGAAAACAACGTTCTATACATATACTTTGATGCGACAGGTAGCATAATACAAAAAATACCTGACCAACACAGGTGTCTGCTGTATTCCTTGGTCATTGACAACGAAGAAGATATGCCACCAATTTCTCTTGCAGATTTGGTCACGACTGACCATACAGTTCCAACTATCTGCCATTTTCTAAGCTGTGTGTTACGTTCGGGACAACTTTCAAACCGCCATCGAATAAAACCAAGGAAAATAGAGACAGACTGGAGCTGGGCGTTAATACAGGCATCTTTACAGACCTTCAACCGTCTAACCGTCAAAACGTACCTTACTGTTTGTATGAAGGTGCACAGATGCGAGTACCCAATGGTGAATGAGCTGACAGTCGTTCATTTATGCACAGCCCACATAATGCATAACTTTGCCAGAAACATACGCGAGTTGAAAAACAAACCACTCAAAAGGCTTCTGATGCAGATGCTGGCCTGTATAGTCAATACCCGTACATTACAGGATGCAACTCAGGTTTTCAAAGACTGCTCTTTAATACTAAAGAGCAGTTCGATGACGGAGAATGTCACAGCTGCTGTAGACAGGATTGAAAATGCTACAGTGAATCAAACAGAACAGAGTGATGAAGACTGCAAAAAGGATGAAGTGCCTCTGGACGAATTTTGGACGGAGGCAGAAGGCACAATCCGAGAAGCTTCTCCATTTACCGAAGTCTTTCAGGAGATAGCTGACAGCATCACTGATGATTTGGAATCTTCCGAAGGCCCTGTGACATCATGCCTTCTTATGGTCTTTCTCCTGTATGCACTTTCTTGTGGCGCTTTAAAGCGGATTGCTGAGTGAAAGCCTTCTCGCACACTGAACATTTGAATGGTCTTTCTCCTGTATGCACTTTACTGTGGTGCTTTAAAGTGGATTGCTGAGTGAAGGCCTTCTCGCACACTGAACATTTGAATGGTCTTTCACCTGTATGCACTCTCTTGTGACGCTTTAAATCTGATTGGCCAGTGAAGGCCTTCTCACACACTGAACATTTGAATGGTCTTTCACCTGTATGCACTCTCTTGTGGCCCACTAAATGTGATTGGTTAGTGAAGGCCTTCTCACAAACTGAACATTTGAATGGTCTTTCACCTGTATGCACTCTCTTGTGGCGCTCTAAATGGGATTGCTGATTGAAGGCCTTCCCACACACTGAACATTTGAATGGTCTTTCATCTGTATGTACTCGTCGCCCATGAACCGTTAAACTGCATTTCTGAGTGAAGGTCTTCCCACAAACTAAACATTTGAATGGTTTCACATTTGAACAGCTTTCTCCTGCATGTACTCTCTTGTGGCGGTTTAAAGTTGATTGGTCAATGAAGGCTTTCTCACATACTGAACATTTGAATGGTCTTTCCCCTGTATGTACTCGCTCATGAACCTTTAAATGGTGTTTCTCAGTGAAAGCCTTCTCACACACTGGACATTTGAATAGTCTTTCACCTGTGTGTACTCGCTCATGAACCTTTAAATGGTGTTTCTCAGTGAAAGCCTTCTCACACACTGGACATTTGAATGGTCTTTCTCCTGTGTGTACTCGCTCATGAACCTTTAAATGGTGTTTCTCAGTGAAAGCCTTCTCACACACTGGACATTTGAATGGTCTTTCACCTGTGTGCACTCGCCCATGAACCATTAAATTGCTCTTCTTAGTGAAGGACTTTCCACAAACTGAACATTTGAAAGGTTTTTCGCCCATGTGAGTTCGAATAGGATTTTCGAACTCGATGTTTTTCCTAAATGACTTAGGACATTGAGGACTCTTTCTGGTATTACATTTTCTTACCACACGTGCAGGAAGTTTGCTAATGATCTGAAATTAGAAAACAGAATCTAGACATAATACTTTTCTAGTCATAATACTATTCTGAAGTTGATGGACACGTGACATGGTACTGCAAATACACGTGTTGGTTCTCAAGTTTAACCTTAAAATAAAGAAAACTTGTTCTGTCAATAATATCTAAGTTCTCGTGTACAGATGGAAGATCAGACATGTCAGCTGTGAAGGTGAACGTGAGGAAAGAGGGACCGTGATCTAGTGCAGTGATGAAACCGGCCAGGATCAACAGACACCAGAAAAGGGAAGACCTCATAAGTCAAACCAAAAATATATAACACCAAAAATATACAACTAGAAAACCACCAATTTTTCCGTATGTTCAACAGCACGTTACCGCCGAACCGTTCAACCGATTACTAATTTCTCTACCGATATGGAAAGATGAGGTCTTTTGCTAAACAATGACACTTGTTATAGCTTTCAATTCCAAGTATTAATTGAGATATAGCGCCCGAAAAGTGACCACTTCAAGCCCCATTTCTCCTCGCCTGCTATCTGTTCCCCGGGTGCAATCTTCCAATTTAGTTTCATTGCTCTGAGCAGATGGCGCTGACGATGAAGTCTTTCCATATTTGGAGATGGGTATTTGCATAAGGCGATCAATTCCGGGAATCCTCGTAACACAGCCAATGAGAGCCAAGTGTCGGTTGCCATATTTGGCAAAGCTCGTTAGAGTGCCATCTTATGGGAATAT
>NMRB01001165.1:64559-90319 GCA_002633025.1 Notospermus geniculatus | reverse complement strand
CTTTCTTTATTATGAGCCACTTCGATAATGTCTCTGGACAATCCACAGCCGCTGGTCGGCATTTGCTACCTTTTTAGGCCGCCCTTTCCCTTCTTTCACTTCTCGCTTCGGTATCCTGTCTGCTGCGGTTTGCAACTCAGTGAAGGTAGCGTACTGCGCATGCTCAGAAGCCAGGAGCGGAAATCGGAAGTTCCATTTTCGTGGGCAGTGAAAATGATCGGGTGCCAACTTTTGCTTGGCGGTTTAGGACCACTTTAAAGAACAGGATCCCACAAGATCCAATGATGAAACTTCCGTGATGAACAGATGCCAGAGCTGGGAGAAGGTCAAGTCAAGCTTGGTGAACCACATACATATGAACAGCCACAATGACTTTTCCTGTTTGAATCAACGATAAAATGTTTTCTCACACACTGGACATTCATAGGGTTTTATTCCCGTATGCAGTCTTTTATGAATTTTCAAATGGTACATGTACTTCCGAGTGAAGCCCTTTCCACAACATTTGAATGGTTTTTCTCCAGTGTGCATGCCAATCTGCCGTTGTCAAGAATGGACTTGTTCTGAAATAACTTGAGACACCAAGGACATTTGATTTCACCTAATTAATTAATTAATTAATTAATTCTCAGTTTCATTCAGCCAAAAGTTTAAGAAGCCAACAATACAAACTTGAAAGAACAGAGAAATAAGAAATAAAACATTTATTGTTGATAATGATAGATACACCAATATGAATTGGTAATCTACTGATCATGTACCACCACCATACAAGTCGCAGAAAGATACACTGAATGTCCAAGAAACAACATGGAAAAACAATTAACCTCGACTACAAGATGATCAGAAAGCGAAAATCACCATGAACAATGAATTCCTCAGCTACTTTTTACCTTCATTTCAATCAGGCGCAAAAACTTCCAGAGACTGAATCGACTAGTTACGTAGCTGATGCAAAGTTTTTGCTCGGCAAAAATATAGGGCCGTATTCTAGAAGCTTACTTAAGTGTAAGGTCGACCTTTAGCTATTGTTTGCAGGGTAGAATACAAAAGATTAAGGTCGACCTTACACTTAAGGAAGCTTCTAGAATATGGCCCATGGACGTCAATGAGAAAGAATGAACTGCAAAACAGCAAATATTACACCTAAACAATTATCGGTAACAAAATAGATTCGCATTTCTTGCTGAGCTACCAATAAATTCAGATTTAATCATAAGCCTGCCGCTGCACACTGGAGCTGTCTGCTGAGCAAAAAGTCATTCAAGACCTTTCGCTTGGCAGACAGCTCACATGTGCACGAATTTACGGTGAGGTTTCAACCACTTTTATGGAATTGGCCCTGAATTGCTGTGATGGCGTGACATTATTTAACCAGGAATCTGCAGAAATTTTGTGGACCTACAACAAATTTCGGATACCAGAAATTGTTGATGGGTGAAAAGCATTAAGACAAACACTGTTCTGTAATTTAAAAGGAGACCTGAAAATGCACTAAGTTCAACAAGTTTCTCTCTCGTCCACGCTTCTCTCAAAACCTGACATCACACTTGCCCACCAATGAAATCCAGGAAAATTTCAGTGTAAAATTGCATGGAACTAAAAAGTTCACATTTTCAGTTGATGACAGCATTCTGCATGAACAGTATGGACATTTCTGTTTCAATCATGTGTTTGAACAATGAATAGCTTCTTACAGACATTATACCTTCTTATGGTCTTTCTCCTTTGTGCACTTATTTTGTGGCGCTTTAAAGGATTGGCTGGTGAAGGCCTTCCCACACACTGAACATTTGAATTTCTCAGCTACCTTTTTAATTTCAATCAGGAGGAAACAATTCCCGAGACTGAATCAACCAGTTACATGTAGCTTATGGAAAGTTTTTGCTCGGATAAAATATAGACGTCAATGAGAAAGAATGAACGCCAAAACAGCTTATTATAGACCTAAACAATTAACAAAATAGATTTGCATTTCTTGCTGTGGTACTAATAAATCCAGATTTAATCATAAGCCTGCCGCACACTGGAGCTATCTGCTGAGCAAAAAGGCATTCGAGACCTTTTGCTCGGCAGATAGGTGGCATGTGCTCATATTTACAGTGAGTTCTGCATCTTTAATGAAATTGGCCCAGAATTGCTGTGATGGTGTGACATTACATGGTGTGTATTTAGCCAGAATTTGCAGAAATTTTGTGGACTTTAATACAACGAATTTCGGATACCCGAAATTGTTGCTGACGTCACATTTGCACACCGCAATTGCATAAATTCCAGGATAAATACAGTGTAAAATTGCATGGAACTAAAAAGTTCACATTTTCAGTTGAGGATGGCATTCTGCATGAACAGTATGCACATTTCTGTTTAAACCAGCTTCTTACAGACATCATGGGCCATATTCCAAAAGGGTGTTTAAGACTTAGATCAGGGTTCTTCCCCTTGGTTGGAAACTTTTTTCCATGACTTTTCCATGACTATTCCATGCTCAAAACTTAAAATTCAATGACCTTTTTAATGCAAAATGTCGTCACCGAGGCAATAAAAAGCGCACTTCAAAATGTTATGAAACCCTTCTTTCCTTGTTCTGACTTCATAAGGTGAGTTGTTGTATTTCCCGAAGTTGTGAGTTCTGTTTTCAAACAATTAATCATGTCCATCTTTCTCTTGCTTTCTATTTTAATTTTTGGCATGTGCTGCCTAGGACACGTCCTGCTTCAGGAATCAAAGGGTTAAATCACAGTACGTGTACTGTAGGCTAAACAATTCAGGGAGAGTACTGAACCTCTGAGTAAATACTTCAGAGTCTGAGTTACAATCATAAATATCATCAGTGATCAAGGCGTTAAAACTTCAAATGTGGTCTGGTTGGAATGGGTTAAACAGGACAGATTTGCAACTAAAGCTAATGCAAATCCCTTGTAAAAACACCCAACACCAATACAAGTATCATTTTGCATTATGACCATCTTATTAGCTGATATAATTCAATGCAGTTGAGTATCAGATCCATGGGCCTCTAGTTATAGCATTTTCCCGCCAAAAAGATCGTCAGTACCAATACCATGCGGCGAAAGGCCTGCGGTCTGAGGTAAGAAATCATTCAAGTAAATATCTGTTTACTGGAAAGAAATTGGCAAACGAATTTGGTATGACTGGAAAGAGCATTCTTCCTGGATTTGAGCCAAATAAATTATTGAGGAATGCAAGCAGAGGTTTGGGAGAAATGGACTTGGAAATATAACGATCTCTGTCAGATTGAAATGCTGGAGTCGTGCCGGTGGCTGATTGCTGCTGAAGTAACATAACAACGCAGTTTGAGAAATCGTGATTGAAATTTTCATTTCAACAACGTGGTACAATTTCCATGACATTTCAAGGACCTCAGACAAAATTTCAGAATTTTCCATGACTTTTCCAGGCCTTGAGAAGAAAAGTAAAATTCCATGACTTTTCCAGGTTTTCCATGACCGTACGAACCCTGTTAGATGCGTGTAACTTCGTCAAATGCATGGTGATATTGTGTGCATTTGGTGAAGTTACAAATGTCTAAAGTCTTAATCTCGCGATGATCACCCTTTTTGAATACCGCCCTATGCCTTCTTATGGTCTTTCTCCTGTATGCACTTTCCTGTGGCCAAGTGGCGCTTTAAACCGGCTTGTCGAGTGAAGGCCTTCCCACACACTGAACATTTGAATGGTCTTTCACCTGTATGCAGTCTCTTGTGGTGCTTTAAATGGGATTGCTGATTGAAGGCCTTCGCACACACTGAACACTTGAATGGTCTTTCACCAGTGTGTACTCGCTCATGAGCCTTTAAATGGTGTTTCTCAGTGAAGGTCTTCTCACACACTGAACATTTGAATGGTCTTTCACCTGTGTGTACTCGCTGATGGCTAATTAATTTGACCTTCTGAGAGAAGGCCTTTCCACAAACTAAACATTTGAATGGTTTTACATTAGAATGGCTTTCTCCTGTACATGTATGCATTCTCTTGTGGCGTTTTAAATTGGATTGCTGAGTGAAGGCCTTCTCACACACTGAACATTTGAATGGCCTTTCACCTGTATGCAGTCGCTCATGAGCCTTTAAACTGCTCTTCTGAGTGAAGGTCTTTCCACAAATTAAACATCTGAATGGGTTTGCATTTGTATGCGCTGTCTTGTTGTGGTCCCTTAAATGGCATTGCTGAATGAAAGCCTTCCCACACACTGAACATTTGAATGGTCTTTCATCTGCATGTACTCGCTCATCAAACTAAACATTTGAATAGTTTTTCGACCGTGCGAGTTCGAATATTATTTTCGAGCTCAATTTTTTTCTTAAATGACTTGGGATATTGAGGACACTTTCTGGTATTACATTTTCTTACCACACGGGCAGAAAGTTTGCTGGATTTGCTGATGATCTGAAATAATAGAAAACAGAATGGTCGTCATACTTCTATCACAAGGTCACACGCATACTCTGAATTGATGGAAGCATGGTACTGCATGCAAATATACCTGCAGGTTCTCAAGTTTAACCTTAAAATAAAGAAAACTTGTTCTGTGAACAATATCTAAGTTCTCGTGTATACAGATGGAAGATCAGACATATTAGCTGTGAAGGTGAACATGAGGAAAGAGGGACCGTCATCTAGTACAGTGATGAAACCAGCCAGGGTCAGGAGACAGCTAGAAAAGGGCATCCTGAGAGAATATCAGGCGTTCTTACTGCTTGAAGGCCTTCCCACAAACTGAACATTTGAATGGTTTTTCTCTCATGTAGATCCGAATATGACCGGGTTTTCAAGCGTGAATTTGTCCTGAAATGTCAAGTGCATATTTGTATTGAATACACAGACAAGTGGACAGCGAAACCATGCACGAATGCTGTTATAAGGCACCAGCCGGATGATGCAGTTATGAAACAGAATAAATAACATGGTCCATGGACCATGTGCTCACTGGGTTGGACATAGTAGTCTAATGACAGAGGGAGGCACATATCAGTTATGAGCAATTTGGGTCAAGTCATTCCCAGGCAGGACTTTGATGATTTTGGGTGTGATCGTGCTGGCGCCCGAAAACGCCGGCAAAAAATTTTCACTAGCGTGATTGATAACGCCCGCAAAAAAGATGTCGAGCGCGCTCCCGTTGGACCAAATTTAGAAGTGCTATCACGCCCGTCGATGACTCTGATGCACGTCTGCCGACCCTGGTCACTCTGCATGTATGGATTGACAAACTTAGTTACAGGTTACAAGCGATTTCCGGTCAGCCATCCATCAGGAACTCCCGACATCGTCATTCGATCTGGGAAGAGATCAATGCGTTTCTATGACCATTTCTCTAAAAGCATTTCTGCATTCAGCTGCAAACTATTTGGCTATGATCCAGAAAGAGTACGCTTCCAGGTCATGCCAATGTTGCTTGATAGTTTCTTTCCATAAAACAGATATTTACTTAGGTTAGATGTTGAGGTTACTAAAGCCGTAGCAAAAGTGCAGTGACAACGATCTTTCATTCAATCAAGGCTATATATTTCTCACACGAAGAAAATAATAACTGTTAAACTTATTTGGTTGAATCCTGACAAAATATCCTTTCCAACGATGTATAACCATACAGTGGGTGCTGCCCGTGGTCCTGTATTTTTACTCAAGTCAGAGAAAGATTGCCATCCCTTGTACTTGAGCATGCCTGACGATCTTTTGGCGGGAACCCCAGGGAAGCACACTTCGCATATTCAAATCTATGACCTGCATATTCAAATCAACGACCTACTTTTACTATCATCCAATGGGTGAGGGGATACCATGACATCATGACATCATTATTGGGTCAGCTATATTTTGCACACCATGTGCATAGGATGTTTACACTTGCAAGTCATGGTCATTTCAGTTTGTTTCACTTGTCACCCTGAGCCACTTGCTTATTTCTGAGAGCAACCTTATTTGCCCTGGGCCCTGGTGTAGACTCTGCTGTATACATGTACATGTTGGCTATGGTTTTTCTGGTCACATTCAGCATGTTAAAAAGAGAAGGTGGAAAGTCCCAAAACAGATCTTTCACGGGAGTGGATCACTCCCCTGGAAGTTACCCCAGGGAAGTGATTTTTTATAGCTCCCGTGAGGTATCCTGCGGGAGTGACTGATAGCTCCCGTGGAAAATTCTCCTGACATCCCCCGCGTAACTTACAAGTAACTTACGCAAAGCCGTAGGGATGTCAATTGTGACCTGTACTGTACATTTACATCTGGCTGGTATTCATAAAAGTCAGCAAATGCTTTTACTAAAGATTTGCAAAGCAGTATCAATGTAAATGTACAACAAAATTTGAAGTAAAGGCATTTGATAGATTTTATAAATATCAGCCATTGAACCTCGCCATGCATACATATGTACGTTTGTAAAGCATTGCTAACTTATGAATACCAGCCACTGGGTCATACATGTACCATCAAACTAGTATCCTGTGTTACCCTTCTTTAAGTCCAGCAACATCTAACTTTGACCCAACAGTATGCGGAAGTCATGTAATGTGGCAGACCTTTGTGGTTTTTGATCATGCCTGTTGACCATTTGTGGTCGTTCTCCGATTGTTCGGGCTGTGCACCGCTTAAAGCCTCACTTTATTGAATTTTACTATATTTTCAAAGTGTTTAAAGCAAGGTTCATTGGCACATGGAATTGGTCCGGTTCAGGTCCATAAAAAATCTATCAAATGGACTTGAGCGTTGTCGTCTCCGGAAAACTTGGGGGCAAACGGACTGGAAATGGATGAGATCCCTGTGCCAATGAACCTTGCTTTAGGAGAGTGCAGGTATAGGTCTCATATCTTCTTGAAGGCCCCCAAAATACTTGCCTGATAGGAGTTTTCAGCACACATTGAAAAAAACTGCAGGCATAGCTCACATGTATTCAGATAGAGTATAGTGCATTTTACACTACACTAACGTCAGAGGACGTAAGCACTTTATGAATTCAATACAGTGAGGCTTTAATTCAAGAGTCGCGTGAGGTTAAATCCTACTATCAATTTCCTAACTTCCGCATTCCAGGCATTTGGTCGAAGTTAGATGTTGTCGGACTTTACCACAAGACTGCTGTCACTGTCAAGCTCGAGAAAAAGAGTTCAAATCGATCCCTACCTTTCCATCTCCGCCAACTTCTCCGCTGCCACCTGGGGACATCCCTGCTGTAGCAGTAGGAACAGGCCCTGGTATTGGCACTGGGCCTTGATTGCTGGCAGTGTCACTTGTCCCTGAACTGACAGTGTCACTCGTCCCTGAACTGCGAGTCCTTGGTTTTCTCATTGGTCCTTGACTATCACTGTCCATGAATGCAGTATTGTCAATGTCATGTTCTGATTCCTCAGTAGTAATATCAGCATTGGTAACACTACATGTAAGTGGGAAAAATGTATCACTAGATGTCGTCGCAGTATTATCACCCATGGAAACCTTTTCATCCATACTTGCCGTAGAGAAAATAGGTGGCGTAACTGACCGTAACCCGGGAAACTTTGAGGGTGATGGGGCGACTTCAGGGGGAGTTGAAGCAGGTACGTGATTTAAGCGGCTAGAATTGTCGGCAAAAGATGGCGAGGCACTAGTTACACTTGTAACGGAAATACGTGAAGTATCAAGTTGGGAGGCAAGTCTATCATTCTGTTCCTCTTCTACTGACTGACATTGTGATTCTGCCATGGAAATGATGTTACAGAGCCCAAAACCACCATTTTCATCAGAGAGGCCGAGGGTCGGAGGTGAATCGGGGATTTCAATCACAGCGGCAGGGGCAGCACCAGTTCTCTGAAATAAGAAACAAAACATGCAACCAAATGATGATGAAGTGCATGCTACATGTACATATGGCATGATATCCGTTGCAAACTTTGATGTATGGGACATATTTGTGTTAATGTAAGTGTATATTTGCATTGGACATACACATTTATGATCGGTAAAACTTTGACATTTGCGTATTGCAAAGTTCACATTCATGTCCGATGCCACACATCCAGGCATGTGGTTCTACATTTGCGTTTGATGCGACTTCCGGATTTGTTCGATCTCTGAATTCTGGGTAACTTTGAAAGGATGGCCCTGATTGGTTCCCGGGTTCTAAGGCCATATGTAGATGAAAGACTAAAAAGAGTTGGTTAACATCCTTCGACTCTCAATTTTCTGAGGTAACCGCCTTTGTGTCAGCAGCCTTGTGATGGACGAAACTTCCCAGGACGTGGCTACCACTTACATTTTGACTTATGTTTGGTGGTATGAAGTAGAGAAATGGCTTCAAAAGACAGTGGCTGGTGTTTATAAAAGCTAGCAAAATGCTATTACTTCAAGTTTTGTAAAATTACATTTACATTGGGTCATATGAATAAAGACAAGTATAAAACGAATGCTTTTACTTGAATTTTGCAATACAAATGCACTAGGCAATGCTGCACAAATCCGATGTAAAAGAATTTGCTAGTCTTTATTCATATGACCCATTGGCTGGTATTAGCAAATGCTACTAAAGATTTGCATAGCAGTATTCAATGTAAATGTAACAAAATTTGAAGTAGCCTAAAGGCATTTGCTAGATACATATCAGCCATAGAACCTTGCTTCACCATGTTCACGTTTGAAATCTGCATGAGCTCGATAAGTTGAGCTCTTCAAAGGCTCGAGGAGAGCTGTTGTGACATCGCGCCTGAACTTCAAGGATGGCAAGGAGCGCAGTCAATTGAGCTCCTCAGCGCAATTTTGCAGGTGCACAGGGGGCGTGAGCATGATTGCGCCTGTCTTATGTGAAGCACTGACATGACTGACTGTGCATATGTTAAAGGAGCTGGACGTCCAAGTTGTAAACACTCACTCACTGGTTCTCTATCCACGCGACGTCTGCGGTGCTGCCACCTATTGTCGGTGATATGTACTGACGTGAATATCGTGAGTGAGTTGCATCGGACCGGGAACCAGTCTAACGATCACGGGGCGCTACTGGTGCTGCCACCTGCACGAAGGAATAAAACAAGTTTGCCGACCATGTTTGTAAACAAACCAGCTTGTTTACAACTTCGGCGTCTAACTCCTTTAAGTAAAAGCATAGCTAACTTTTATGAATACCAGCCAGCCACTGGGTTGGTACATGTACCATCAAACTTTATCCCGCGAACCCTTCTAACCACAAGACTGCTGTCACTGTCAAGCTTCAGAAAAAGAGTTCAAATCGATCCCTACCTTTCCATCTCCGCCAACATCCCTGCTGCCACCTGGAGACATCCCTTCTGTAGCAGTAGGAACAGGCCCTGATATTGGCACTGGTCCTTGATTGCCAGCAGTGTCACTAGTCCCTGAACTGGGAGTCCCAGGTTTTCTCATTGGTCCTTGACTATCACTCTCCATGAATGCAGTATTGTCAATGTCATGTTTTGATTCCTCAGTAGTAATATCAGCATTGGTAACACTAAGTGGGAAAAATGTATCACTAGATGTCGCCGCAGTATTATCATCACCCATGGAAATGTTGTCACCCATACTTGCCACAGAGGAAATTGGTGGCGTAACTGACCGTGACCCGAGGAACTTTGAGGGTGATGGGGCGACTTCAGGGGGAGTTGAAGCTAAGCGGCTAGAATTGTCGGCAAAAGATGGCGAGGCACTAGTTACACTAGTAACGGAAATACGTGAAGTATCAAGTTGGGAGGTAAGTCTATCATTCTGTTCCTCTTTTACTGGCTGAGATTGTGATTCTGCCACGGAAATGATGTTACAGAGCCCAAAATCTTCCTTTTCATCAGAGAGGTCGAGGGTCGGAGGTGAATCGGGAATTTTAATCACAGCGGCAGGGGCAGCACCAGTTCTCTGAAATAAGAAACAACGCATGCAACCAAATGATGATAAAGTGCAGGCAAACCTTCCCAGTGTTCTCCAACTCCTATTTACTGCCTACCACTGCCAGCCACCAAGTCAAAATTCCTGACCGCCAAGTCAAAATTCAGTTGTGCCCTCACCACCGAATCAAAATGTTTCACAGCGGAGTCAAAATCTAGTAGTTGTTTTGTTGAATATGTCCAACCAAACTTGTGAAAAATTCACATTTAGGGCAAAAATTGCTTTGACCACATTGAACATGTCGAACAAGAAACAAATCCAAGGCCTTTTAAAGGACAACAGTATTGCTCCCCAATCCTGCGTTACACCTACCCACGTTAAGGGAGACCTCTATTGACGACTTGGTAAACCACGCATGCTAGTACGTGCATTGTAGTGTAATCATACAATGTACATTCTCCAATACTGGGGCGAAAGGCTTAACTACAGTATTGGAGAATGGTGTCGGTGGCGCCGGCTGTCAACAGAAAGTGGCAATACCGTGGTCCTTAAAAACCTCAGGAATGCAGGATATTGCACCTCAAGTTCTCTTGCGTCACATTTTCTGCAGTAGCCTAAGCCCCTCGCCAACTCCCTTCACAATGAGACCCACATTAGACATTCGCAATTCCTGCCTTGTGGCATGTTGTACCACCGAGTCAAACCGTGGAAAGTTGGAGAACACTGCCAAGATTATAATATCAAAGTATAAAGACACCAGTGATATTGTCGGTGGTAACAACTAAGTCAGGAATTTTGTAGAATGAAATGGTCCATGGACCATGTGCTCACTGGGTTGGACATAATAGTCTAATGACAGAGGGAGGTACATATCAGTTATGAGCAATCTGGGTCAAGCCATTCCCAGAAAAGACTTTGATGATTTTTGAGTTATGCCACCTGGCGGCCATATTAGATGTCCGATCGGCCTGCAACTTCACATGCACATAAAGGTCATCGGCAGGGGACCACATAGCACATTGGAGCGCTTTGGGTCAAGTCGTTCCTGAGTTACAGCACTTTGATGATTTTCGAGTTACGCCACCTGGCGGCCATATTGGATGTCCGATCGGGCCGAAACTTCACATGGACATAAAGGTCATCTGCAGGGGGCCACATAGCACATTGGAGCGCTTTGGGTTAAGGCGTTCCTGAGTTACAGCACTTTGATGATTTTTGGGTTACGCCACCTGGTGGCCATGTTTGAAGTCAAATCAGGCCGAAATTTGACATGCATGTAAAGGTCATCTAGATGGAGGTAAATATCAAATTTGAGCACTCTGCGTCAAGCCGTTCCTGAGTAATAGCACTTACTTGATTTTCAGGTTACGCCACCTGGCGGCCATATTGGATGTCGAATCGGGCCGAAACTTGGTATTTTTTAAGGTACCCCTCCAATGCATGTTTATGCAAGATATGAAGTTGCTCGGTGAAATAATGACAAACTGTGGCAGGTTCGTCACTTTTGTCGAACTTTGACCTCTGTGACCTTGAAAAGTAGGTCAAATCAAAAACCCGTTATATATGTTATGTATCCTTATTAGCTACACCTATGATAAAAATTTGAAGATGATCTAGTCATTAGTTCAGGAGTTATTGTACTTTTTGTGTTTTTGGTTTCCGCCACCTGGTGGCCAAACTGAGAGTCGAATCGGTCCGAAACTTGGTGTCGTGGGTCATCTGACCTAGGGGTATATATGTACCAAGTTTCAGATCAATAGCTCCAGCGGTTACGAAACGTGCCCTGCTAATGGACAACGACGGACGCTGCACCATCGTAATAGCTCACCCCAGTGAGCTAAAAATGACATTTTCTCATGAATAAAATGATCCTTGTTTGATTTGACATGAGAGAGTCTAAGATTTTGAGTTGGCGAGAATGTGTACATACAAAGTAGTGGTTCTTTGAAGTGAATACTTACTTGATTGTAATAAATAATAACAATTGAATAATACACTCGCACCCGTGCCTGCCTCCCCTTCCGCGCCCGCCTCGTGGAAAAGCAGCTACTGGCTTATGACTGCTCAAACCCGCTCGTGTCGGCCAACCAGTGCCAGTGTAGTAATACATGTATAGCCTGCACTAGTGGCACAACTTACCTGTCGTTTTCGACTCTCACTACCAACCGATGACACTATGGACCTCTTTGTCAACTCATGAGCTCGTCTCTCAAGTTCTAACTCTTCTTTCAATTCCACATTCTCTTTCATAAGCTGATTTTGTAACTTCTTCAATAAATTGTCTTTGATCATTATTTGTTCTTGTTTGACCGTCAACTCTGATTTGAGGCGTGCTAAATCACCTCTGTACCGCACGAGTTCATTCTGTTTGCCCAAGAGATCAGAGCGGGACCTCTCCAACAGTTCCATGTTGCTCGACAAATCAGACTGCACACACTGCAACATCTGTTCTTTCACAGACAGTTCCGAATGAGCTTTGTTCAATTGTCTCTCCTTACTAAAAATCTCCTCCCGTAATTTAGAAATCTCCTCATTGCCAATATCAACCACCATATCTTCCAACTGTTTCTTACGCTGTTCCATTTCCTTTCGTTCTATTTCTACACAACTCTCTTTGACCTCAAGTTCTGCTTGGTATTTGGTTATAAAACTGAACAAATCAGTCCATGCTTTTGTCAGCACGGCACCTTTACTGTGCAGTTCAGTTTGCATGTTGACGAACACTTTGCTTTCTTCTGGACTTCCCTCTTCTTCTTCCTCAACGGGACTTGGTTCTTGAACCATGTCCATTTCATCCTTTGCTTCTGTGAGTGACATTGTGCCGTCCTTTATCATCAAGCTAGTTGAAAATGTAAACCTGAAGTGAAAAGGAGCAACATGAGCAGAAATGGGCCAACATGAATGGATTACCGGTATTACGGTCCCTTTCTCCATGAGCTAGGCCTATGTTGGGACCGGGTACCAGTTTATAACATCCGGTTCCCACAGTTCCCACACACTGAGTGTTATTCCACCAAGGTGTCATGAAGTGCCCCAAACTAAAGTGCGTTGACTGTGTGTTGGAAAAGATGCTTTTGATTGCTGAATGATGAGAGGACCCACAAGCTACATGTACATGTACACCTGGCTCGCCCCTTCCCCACATGCCGGCGATGGCAAGATGGATGAACCCACACAAATAAGCCATTTCGTAGTTACAACTGCACATGCCCAGACCAGACCCCAGCGCGGTCAGAGGTCAAGCAGTATTAACAGTGGCCGCGCATCGATGAACACCATAATCACGATCATTGAAACACCAAACTTAAAAGACTTAACATCATTGTGCAGATCAAATTCTGGTGGATATCTGACAACAAAACAATGATAATTGCGCAAAATGACTTTGAAAACGACCTGGTTGGCGTGCTTCGCTGTCTCCACGCGGTTAGCCTACCCCACCGCCTGACCTCTGACCCAAAAGGAGGTCTGAGGGTGTGTGTAGCTGAAAGGGTAAAAGTCGTCATGGTTATGTACGAAGATCATGTACCCAGGATCTCAATATTCACTAAAACAATACCCTGGGTGTAGTTTCGGCAGAGCCGAACATCAGTGATGATCAGTTTAACGAATCGCCACCAACTTCAGATGAGACAGACGATGTCTAGATGTGTGCTGAATGAGGGATGCGCAGAAATACGCTCAGATCGTCAAATATGAGACACCATGTGTCGGCCTGATCCAGTGCCTCTGGCGGTCGGGCATGGCCTTGTGCCAATACAGAAACCCCCATAAAGGGCCAATAACTTCAGGGGAAGGTTGTGGGGGGGATTGGAGACTTTGAAGGAGAAAATTTCTGTTTTCTGAGCGTAGTTTTGGCCATTTTAGGCCGTACAATTGCACTTTGATACCGCCCGTACAACCACACATCCAAAACGTATTACGTAGTTCAAGGGGTCCCGCGCGTACAAAATACGGTCAAAATGTACAAGTACGAAGCCCTGCATCCGCAATCAATGCCTAGGAATGAGTCCTATTTTAATTTAGAAATCCCGTGGAATCTCGCAGTCCTGCGCCGCAGTACTTGGTGAGTGTAGCTGTTCATGACATTCTTCAGGCGGTCACGTGACCACAGACGAGACAATGTCAAATCCAGTTTTTTTGCACAAAACGTTTTGTAGGCCTAGATGGTAGGCCTACATCCTAGGCCTAAAGGCACTGCAAAGGAATTTTTAAAAAAAATTAATCCATTGGGCTCTAAATGACATTAAAAACGGGTTTTCAGGAAGGCGATTGTGGCACCACCTTTTATCTTAATTTGTGCCCAGGCACGATGTCAACGGGACACCACCATGCACCAACATCCTATCAAATTCTCACTAAAAATTCCCTCATTAAAATTGTCTAATTTGTCCGAAAGTGAACAGGTCCCCTTTAAGAAAACGCGAACGCCAAATAATGTCGTCGTGTTGTATGATGTCTTCACGTCGCGTACAATAAAAAAACCACCCGAGTGTGATTTCCAAGTGTGCAGAACACATGAGTGATAGTGATGGCCTTTGGCCGGGAAAATCCCGAGACCGCAGGTCGAGGGATTTTCCCGGCCAAAGGCCATCACGAGTGTGTTCTGCACACTTGGAAATTACACGAGGGTGGTTTTTTATTTATCATATACCCGAAACCGCCTTGTTTTTTCCATAATAAACACAAGAAATGACTTAAAATACTCAACTGATGACACCTGTATCACCGCCCGTCCAAAACTTTGTGTTACTGCGCGAATGTTGACGGAGTGAGGCGCCGCGGTGAGACGGTTCGTTCAGAAAGTGAGCCAAGATGTAGATCCCCAAAGTGCTGTTAGTAAANNATAACTCACGCAGTGAGCCGCGAAGCGGCTCACGAAGTGAGTCTAATGGTTACGTGTGTGTGCGAGTGAATGAAAATTGCGAAAAATTTAATTAAAAAGCAATTTAAAAAAGTAAATTTAGTGTAGTCCATCGAATTCGATCACCAGGACCGAAAACTGACTTCCGGTTTGTGCCTATGGACGTTGTAGCGTCGTTGGAAGTGTGACGCAACGTCACGATTCTGCACCTCCCGTAAATCAGCCCGCCGCCGCGTCCCGACCGAAAAGACAAGCGCGCCACTACATTTCACTGCGTAGATTCACCTACCTATGCTAGGCCTATCGTGTCACGATCGGTTAAAATATTTTTGTTTTGCTTTTTATTTAGTCTGGGGTAGCTACTCGAAATGAATGTATCGTACTGCACACACACACACGACAAATACCGGTATGGCAGAGAGCTACATAGCATGCATAGGCTATACATGCGCACCGATGCCCGCCCGCCCTGACCACCATGCTGACACTGTTCTCCGTGAACACATCGTTTCGTTTCAGGAATGCTTGCGTCGTCGGGATTTCGGAGGCCTCCAGTCCAAGGCCTGCCTCCAACTTCCAACGGCACTACCATATTTACTGGTAGGCCTAGGCCTACACGACACTGCCTGCCCTGGATTGGACTTGTCTCGGGACTCGGACGACGGCTCCCCGTCCGGCCGTCGTTGTATGATACACCGACCGTGCCGTGCAGTCAGTCGTAGTCTACCGACCTTGCACTGTGCACTGGCTGGAAGCAACAGTCAAATACAATGACGATGGCTTTGATATTTTATTTCTATTTTATTTTCTACAGAATAATCATTTCTTGCTTCATTGACTAGGTCTAGGCCTACGCTACAGGAGCTTTTTTGACAAGACAAAATAGCCCGCCGCCGCGCACATGACCATCTTGGTTGTTATTGTCGTTACACACCGCCGTTGCCGTGGCGCACTTCAACATCGTCTGCTCGTACATGTCGTGCTCATGAGCTGTCATCGACGACAGGAGGCCCTGAATCGAAGCAAAAAAGAATCGTATTCCATTATTTCTTCCACTTCCTGTGCAGAAATATAGTAAACGCATTATTTACCATTATATTCATAAGGTGTGTACCACAATTTCCATTTTTCAGGATGTGGAAAAGAAAATGTTGCACAAATCTACCGGTACCACGGACGGTGGCAGTGGGCCTTTTCCAAATAGGCTATCCAAGGCCTACCGTACCGACCGGTACGCTTTGCATTGCATCCACGTCGGACTACGACCGACGTAGGCTAGACCTAGCCTACCTCTAGGCCTTGTTAGAGGCAGCCTAATCTTCATTTCATAACTATTAGGGGGCCTCTGGGCTAAAAGGAGTCGTCCTCCACGCTCCACAAAAAAGGAGGACGACTCCTTTTTGCTTTTAGGCCTAGGCCTAGCCTACTACGGTAGGCCTAAGCCCTAGGGCCTTTTGTGTGTCGCGTTTTGTGCTGAAATTGGAGATCGACAATGGCTCTGTCTGTGTCAAATTTATTTTGTCATCATAGCCTAGGCCCAATTAAAACCGTGAGATTCTCAGTGAGCCACAAATCAGTTGTCCGGGTGCCTAGGGCATAAATTCATCGACGGCCACTGCCATGCCCTGCTCTTGGCCGTGCCGCCCTTAAATTAAAATCCAAAATCAATGCAGCCAAAGTGGCTGTGGCCCTCCACTTTGGATGGCCGCCCTGCCCTTTTTAGCTATCAAACATGTCAAACCCCAACTCAGCGAAAATCTCACATAAAGAAAGCACTAACTCATGAACTGCAAGGGACTGACGAGTTTGCCAGACGATCCCGACTTGAGGATAGCTTTCACTTCTACAGTGACGTGAACTTTTGGTTTTATTTCTCTGTGATGGAAAGAAATCGGCTCCAAAACTGTTTGGTTGGGTTCCTAATGAAATTTCCTTTCCAATGACATAAAGCTTGCCCGTCTTGGTAATTTGTTTTAAGAGATTTTTACTTGATTTGTGTGAATAGGCTACAACCGACAGCGGCTGCCAGAGTTTGGCTTCGCGCCAACTCTGAGTGCCTACGATGTTTCTGGTCATCCGGTCTGACTGATTAACAGAAAGGTGATGATGATGGACACTATAAGAGGCTCAAATTGGGTGTTTTGTTGAATACTCTGTTGATTTCATTGCAAGCTTTACTTTATTAATCATTTTTGGGCCAAGTTATTATCAAGTTAGTTTGACTCAGTTTGAAGAAATATCAAGAGCCAATCAGAAAACACCTTGCTTTCATTTGGTGTAATATGCGGGAAATTTGAATTCACCTGTGGATTCTATCATCATTTCTTTGCAAAGAACAGACAACGACAAATCAGTTTTTTTTCCTATTCCAGAAGTTGACAGGCCAATGTTAGAATAATCAACATTTCATGATAGGTGGGCTCTCAGTCTCAGAGTAGTTGTCCACGCACAACTGACTGGATGAATGACTTGTCCGTTTGGGAAAATCTGTTGTCCCGGGCACCCGTACAATTGATTTGTCGTTCACTGAAGAAATGACTGGAATGGCAGCGAAACGTGGCCGTGGTGCCCTCAGTGCCTCCTTCAGAGTGGCCTTGTGCCCCTGGGTGTGACCTTGGTGTCCCTAAATTTCAGAAAATTACCAAGGCCAAAGTGGCAGTGCCCACATGGAAATGTATCAATTTAAGGGCTGCAACTAACTTTCCCAAACAGACAAGTCACAGTGCTGCTTACCCCCCAAAAAATTTCTGGGTATTTTTCTACAAAAGTTAGGGTATTTTGCCAACTTTTGGGTACAATATGAATTGACTGAGTTTGCGTATTTTGACAATGTTCTGGGTACAATATTATTATGGACTGATATTTTTGGGTATTTTCTACATTTGGAGTTTTTGGGTGAAGTTGGCGGCTCAGTGGGAGGTCATGTTTATTCCTTACAAATCCTACTTCCAAATGTAGAACACTACAAATGTTGAACGATTATTTTTAAACGTATTTCATGATGTTTTTGCGTACAAGGGTGGATCTGGGATAAAATACACAAATCCGGTTTTAAAAAGACAAAAAAATAAACCATGACTTTTGGGGGAGATTTCTTGATATTTTAACCTAATGAGTACTTTTATTCTGTATTCTAGTGCCAGCAGTGCACGTTTTGGGCGCGATTCTCCCAAAATGGCCTGTTCTGATTAAGGGCAGAATCAATTGCATGTCACTGCCGTAACGCATAGTGTTTCAGCTACTTTACCTCACCTGCATGAGATTTATTGTTAAATTTCAAGTGTCATATTCAGGTCAAGATGATTGCCGGGAGGATAACGGTGTTTTGCTACTAGAAAATCAATTTCTTGGATTTTAAGACACAGAAACATTCATTTTTGTCACTGCCGTAACGAATACCTGACCCCCAAAATGTTACGGCAGTGACGTTACGGCAGGTGATGAAATTCACACATGATTGGCCATGGTTCTGCACTGGAAGTCGCAGTACACATGGTGCATGAATTAAGGCCGACTACTGACAACAGTTTATCTGCCGATATAAGAATTATTTGAACAAACTTCGGATTTCCAATGAAAATGTGCGTTACGATGGTGACACTTCCTAGGCATAACTTCCTGACAAATATGGGAAAGCGGTCTAAAACGGCCAAAGCGTACCACGTGACCGGATCAGGCCATTTGAATTTGGCGCCTTGACGAAAAGGCTTGATGACGCACAACACGGGTCTTAGTTCGATACTTCACCATCATACGGCGCCAACATGAAGTATTCGTTACGGCAGGTGACTGAAACTTGGCGACGTGGATTTTTGGCACCTTGAATGCATTTATAGCTGTTATTGTGCATTTGACGAAGTTTTTATCACCTGAAAGTTGAAGTCTTCGAGGAATATGATCAGATGATTAAAAAATATTCGGGATATTTACTGTTTTTCTTCACAGACGGGTCTTATGAATTTCAGAGGGAGGCGTGGCGACATGCAGATTAGAGGGGGTACCGCATATTCAAGACCGATTTTTTTAATGTTCTTGCCGATTGGACATGGATTGAATCATTTATTTGTAGTACTTATGCATAGTCCTTTGTGAATCACCATATTTTTATTTAAAAAAAAATAATTAGATGGCTGATAAATGAGTTTAAACCATGGCGACATAGGTTTGCGCATTTTATCCCAGATCGACCCACAACCGACCACAAATCTCCAAAACGTATGATGGGGACCTTCAAACATACTTTTTAACGTACAATTGGCAATCATTTCCGTACAGTGTACGGTGGAAATGTACATTAGTAAGCACCCATGAAGTCATTTCCTTAATGTCACATGAGAGCCAGCTTTAATGATCTAGTCTACTGGTATTAAACACCTGGGCAGTGTTCTCCACATTCAGGTTAACCGTGGACGAGCAAAAATCTGATTTGTCTGATTAATAAGATTACGAGCCTCGTTGCCTAGGCCTAACATGATCCTAGATGGGAACTGTCCTAGCCTAGCCTACCTCAGCCAACATGGCCAGCCCAGCAGATATCATCACCATCTGATGCCATAATCTAATTTTCACTAATTACAGTGCAATCAATGTCATGAGAAAAATGTCCACTTCACATTCACAACCAATCACTGAAGTGAGAGATGAGAAAATCATGGCCAACTCGCAGGCTGATGAAAAAATAGTTACAGTCACCATGTATCCTTCAAATTCTAAGTTGTCCTCAAACCGCACAACACCACCCACCGTCACAGCTGCCAAAAAGCCGGCCACCATCTCTGAAGACAAAGCCCCACTTAGGCCAAGGCCTACAACACAACAGAAATTGCCAGATCACAGCTACAGCAAGATTTTGTCTCAGCAGTCCACCTTGTCTGAAGACAAAGCACCACCTCGGCGTGGGTCTACTCAACAGAAATTGCCAGATCACAGCTACAGCAAGATTTCGTCTCTGCAGTTCACCATGTCTCAAGACAAAGCACCACCTCAGCCTGGGTCTACTCCACAGAAACTGCCAGATCACAGCTACAGCAAGATTTTTTCTCACTCTCAGCAGTCCACCATGTCTCAAGACAAAGCCCCACCTCAGCCTAGGCCTACTCAACAGAAATTGCCAGATCACAGCTACAACAAGATTTTGTCGCAGCAGTCCACCATGTCTGAAGACAAGATTTTGTCTCATCATGAGGAGGGGCCGCAGAACTTATTCACCAAGGTGAATAAGCAGCCCACCATCTCTTCCGCCACTTCAAAGCCAGTCGCCACAGAGGCAGCCAAATCCCCAAACACCACAGAGCATGGCAGCATATCCTCAACCACCATGCCAAAGCGGTTCATGACTTCTTATGCAGACACTGTAAAGAAAACCAAAGTACATGCACCAGCCAATCCAAAACTGCCATTAGCACACTTGAATCGGACCAAGATTGGTGGAGAAGTATTCACTGTTCATAATGTACCTGGTGATGGGAATTGTTTTTTTCACTGTTTAAGTCTGGCAATAAAAGGAGATTTTTCACATCACCAGAGGTATAGACACATGATCTGTACCCACATCAGAGACAACTGGGATCATTTACAACAATTTGTATCACTGTGCCATGATCTGCCCCAGCTCACCCCTGAGTGCTATAGTCGGGTTATGATTACAGCCACAGGATATGCCACCAATTGTGAAATCCAAGTAGCTGCCAATGTCCTTAGTTGTAATATTGACGTTTGGCTACAAGGACAATCAAATAACAGCATCCAACACCATCTCCAGAAGTTCCGTACTGACAATGCACTCCATACAGTAACCCTTCTACTGAGAAGTCAACACTTCTTACTGCTCAGCAAATCCAACAATGCATGTGATAATAGACAACCACATGAACCCAATGAAGATACGAACCCTACCGTTGTGAAAAGAACAAGGGAATTATTGAAGGAAACTCATAAGAAAAGACAACATGATGATGAGAGTGAAGATCAATCTCAAAAAAGAGCTCAAACAGAAAATGAGACTGCAAAACAGAGGATGGTCGAATCACATGAACCCGATGAAGTTCCACCAAGAGTTGTGAAGCCAAGTACAAAACAGATCACTTTAAACAAGAGAACTGCATTATGGAATAAAACTCGCAAGAAAAAACAACATGATACATCTAGTGAAGTTCAATCACAAAGAAGAGCTCAAAAGCTCGGTGTTCACTTTGACATGGCAACTGAAAACGAGACTCCAAAGGAGAGGACAGTTAGAAAAAGAAAGAATTCCAAGAGGATAAAGGTGCAAAAACGGGTCCTGCATTTAAACAATCAGGACATGGAACTTGAGGACAGCTTGCCAGAATCAGCACCAATGTCAGAAAACCAGCAAGACAATGAAGCAATGAATTGCATTCGCGACTTTGAGATGAGGCAGATGTCCTATGATTTCCAACACTGTGTAACTTGCAATGAGATCAGATTAGAAATGAAGATGTCAACTGATCCAAGCATCTGCCAACGTTGCTCTAGAGAAAAAGACAGCACAAAAATGTTTTCTGGACAGAACAACATGGACCCTGGAGTTGTCCCACTTGCGCTACAAAACTTAACCATCATTGAACAACAGCTGATTTCACGAATTTCCCCTGCAATAAATGTTCACATGCTGAAGCATGGGGGAATTGCAGCCAATGGACATTGTGTCAGTTTTCCACAGGCCGTTGGTGAAATTGCAAGCATATTTCCCCGCCTCCCACATGAAATCAACATCATAAGAATTCGTAAGCAGGGCAAAAATGAGACCACCAAAGATTTCAATGTCCGGAGAAAAGTTGTTGAAAATGCCCTCAACTGGTTAAAAACCAACAATCCAGCCTACACAGACATCACTATATGTCCAGAAAGACTGAACCAACTACCTACAGATGGAGAAATCAACAACATACCTACCGTGGAATTTGATCCATCCACAGCACATGGTGATGACAAGGGACCTGCACCAGACCAAACAGATCCTGGAGAGACAGATGATGGGAAAACCACTTCCGGTGTTCTCTTACCAGACCCACCAGTAGATCTTCGACAAAATGTGGAGGATATTGTCAAGGATGTTCTGGGTCCCGAACATGGTGAGGTAACTGCAACAAAAAGGGGCATCATCACTATTCCATGGCCAACAAAGGATGATAAACCACTGTCCGAGTTTACAACAAGAAATTTCTTTACTTTGGCATTTCCTTGTTTATTTCCTCATGGGACAGGCGATTTCTACATGAACAGGAAAAGGACATGTTCATCCATGAGTGACTGGGCTGACCACCTGATGTGGTACCGGGATGGACGGTTTGCTCGGCATCAGTACTTCAAATTCATCCTCCATAACATGATCATGAGGAAGAGAGCACTTGAAAATTCCAAATTTATTGTCCTCCAGAAATTAGGTGACCAACATCTGACTGTAGCCGACCTGCAAGAAAAAATTCGAAATGGAGACAAGTCAATTGCAAACAAGATTCTCTACTTCAGTGCCAGCCTCAGAGGAACATCGCAGTACTGGGCCCAAAGATCAAAGGAGCTGCAAGCACTAATTCACTACCAAATCACCCAGGGGAAAGGTTTGCCATCATTTTTTTCAACTGGTAGCTGTGCCGAATTTTATTTTAAACCATTACAGCGGCTGCTAGAAATTTACACCCAGAAGACCACAGGACAAACCATTGATTTAGGAGACAGAAAGCAGCTTTTCACATGCCTTCAAGAACATGCCCACATCACTGGTCATTACTTCGATATACGCACAAAATGCTATTATGACAGGGTGATGAAGCCAGTATTTGGGGTGGAAGCATACTGGTACAGACAAGAATTCGCCAAGTCACGTGGTATGATCCACTGGCATGGTCTATGCTGGCGTGGTGACAGGGAACCACATAACATTCTGTACGAAGCCATTCAAGATGAACTTACCACTGAACAAACAGCCGAACTTCTTTCGAACTGGGCCCAAGAACAATTTGCAATGACGGCATTACACCCAGCTGGTAAAAATGAAGACGGATCCTCTCGCAAGGATCTGTGGCCTCCACCAGAAGGAACAGGTCCTCCACCACCTGAAGAGAAAAATCCTCTTTTAAAACTTTTGATGGATGTTAGTACCAGTCAGGCCACCATTCTTGAAGATCATCTGCTACTCACAAATCGAGTGAACTTGCACCGCTGTTCCGATTACTGTCTGCGTGAACCTAAAGGCAGAAAGAAATCTACCCACGAAAAATGCTGCAGAATGGGTTATGGCACACCATCGAATCCTGGGAAAGAATTACGAACCCAGCCTGCCATCGTTACAGATGGAAATAAATCACTTAGGCTCGAAATGGAAAGGGACCATCCGATGCTAGTGCAGCATTCGAGATATCACACTCAGGGATGGCGAGCAAATGGAGATATTTCAATCATTCTCTCGAAAAGCAATCCAGACAATCCGTCTGTGGAAGACATAATTGCCACCGAGCGCTATGTAAGCGGCTATACGTGCAAGGGAAATGAACCGACTGGAGCCACGGCCGATTTGTTCAGTGATATGGTCAACTCAACAACTGATGACAGTTCTTCGGCAAATTCCCTTTGCACAAAATTACTGATGAACACAATCAGGCGGGACATATCTGCAACAGAGGCAGCTTATGAGTTGTCATCATTACCTCTGTACAGATGCAGTCATCAGTTTCAAAATATCAGCATGACAGGTGCCAGGCAAATTGAAAAATCTGGAAGTACCCTAACGAAGTCCACTCCTTTGGACAAATACCTCTCTCGAGATGAAAAGGATGAATCATCATGGTATGAGTACATCTGTAGAGGAGGCAGGGTGCCAGTCGTACCTGGAGGTCACGTTAAAGCAACTTGGCCACTGACAGAGGAATATTCCAAGACGATGTTGATCCTTCACTGGCCAAACTGGAGGAAAATCATTGACATAAAGCCTGACGACATATCGTGGGAGGAGCAAATGTCTCAGTTTCTCTCAATGGAAAGTTGTCCACACTTCATAACAGCAGATGTAGAGAGTGCCAAATCTACAAAGGAAAAGAGAACAAATGAAGAAGACAACAATGAAGAAGATGAGACAACGGGCAGCCAAGATCCTGATGAGCCAGAATGGATGGGGCTCGTTCGCCCAAATCCTGACTTTGTAGATCCCAGTGCAGACTTTGTCTACGACGATGGTGGCCCAGATTACGACTGGAGTGCGTCAACACGAATATATCCCGCAAATCTTGGTATAAACTGGCTAGAAGATCTCAACAAAACACCAACAGATGATGATGACCTAATTTTGCCAGAAGTATCTTTGAAGTCAATGAACAGAGAGCAGCAACTTGCATTCAATCTGGTTATCAACACACTGATTGAGTACAAGAAATCTCCTTCACGTTTTCCAGAGTCGGACTACTTGCGACTGATTGTTGGTGGCACAGCAGGCTCTGGAAAGTCATTCCTCATTAAATGCTTGGTGAAAGCTATTAGGACATTATTCAGGACCAATAAGGCAGTCCAGGTGCTGGGTCCAACAGGAGGAAGTGCAAATCTCATATCTGGAAGGACCATTCATAGCTTCCTTAAAATACCAATTGGTTTTAAGGGTCACAGAGAGATGAATCATCCAGAGGGAAATGTAGGAGCAGATTTGCAGAGAAACTGTGAAGAGTTAGTCGCACTTCTCGTTGATGAACGATCATTGATCGGAGCCACAACACTTGGTTGGATGGAATACCACTGTTGTTGTGGTGTAAAGAATGGTGCAAATCACACCAAGTCCTGGGGTGGTTTGCCAGTTGTTGTCTTCTTCGGAGATGATGTGCAACTTCCTCCTGTCTGCGACACACCTGTTTTCAACACAGGAAAAGACAAGAAAAAGCAATGTAAGATTCCAGCAGCCCTCCATGGAGCAGCAGTATGGAAGACATTCAACCATGCTGTCATTCTCAAGACAATAATTAGGCAGGACAATAATCAGCAGGAACTAAGAGATGTACTTACCTCAATGCGAACATATACCACCACACCAGAGCAAGCCTGTTGGTTACAGAAGTTCCAATGGGACGTTCTGAGACAGTCGCATGGAGAATGCCTGTTGCAGAGAATGGCAGAAAAAGGTTTATTTGTCTTCCCGACACATGCAGAAGAATGGAGTCACAACAAGTCAAAACTGCTAGAAGCAAATAGAACCTTCCCTATTGCCAGCATTAAAGCCACCTCAACTGGTCCACACAGTAATTTGCCAAGTGACAAGGCAAATGGTCTCGAACGGCATTTGTACTTGTGCAGAGGTGCCAAGGTAATGTTGACAAACAACATTAATGTTTCAGTGGGCCTCTTCAATGGTTCCATGGGATTAGTCCACGACATTATCTACCTTGATGGCAAAACCCCCAGCACAGGATTACCGGATGTAGTAATGGTAGAGTTTGCCAAATACACTGGACCAGAATTTATTGAATCTACTAAGATTGTGCCCATAGTTCCCATCGAAAGAGCCATGGATTGTCCTTGCCATCGCTGCAAGAGGCGTCAATTACCACTCAGACTGGGATGGGGAACCACCATTCACCGTTGTCAGGGAATTACTATAGGTGAAGGCGAGGCCAACAGATATATAGTAATAAATCCTGGCACCAGAAACTTTGAATCAAGGAATCCTGGAGCACTCTTTGTAGCTTTGTCAAGGGCAAAGAGTGCAGGCACCTCAGCTGAAGATCCAGATTTTGCATGGCATCCAAAAGTCATCATCAATGAAGACCGGCTTTGTCATGTTGTGAGGACACCAACTCAAACATCCCGAACACAGGAGATAGAGAGAATTAGGATGATGTCTCTGAGAACAGAGAATGAATTCAATTTCCTGCTCAATGAAGACACTATCATGCAGTTCATTGACAGCTTGATCGAAGCCAACGCGGAAGAATAGATCCAAGGCGACAAAGCCTGTCAAAACGAAGAGGGTGATGATGCCATTAGGCCATTCAACATAAATTACTTGTTTATCATCATTCAACCTTATGATATTGGGGAGGGAGGGCCTTTGATATTTGATATTTTTGATATTTTGTCT
>NMRB01001165.1:33775-62926 GCA_002633025.1 Notospermus geniculatus | reverse complement strand
CACGCAAATTCTCGCACGTGTGGGAGCGGCTTAAAGATTCTCAACATACGACATCAGAAGCTTAACACCATTCAATGGCCGCTGACAAGCAAAGCTGGTCAAGCGCCGGGGCCATGGACACAAAAACTAATACCGGTAGGTAAAATAATGAGGAACCGGAGGAACTAATCCATGACGTGGCGCTGATGAACAACTCAGTCTAAAATATGACGTCGAACGTTATTTGCCATTTAATTCTGAAAACTACACCCTATTTCCAGCCCTAATATACCCGAAATAGTCCATTAAATTTCGAATTTTACACGTTTAACATCAAGTAGGACTGACTCAATGTATCTGAATGTTTTCAAACGAAAATTCAAGCGGGAACATGTCGAATTTTATCAATAAAATTGACTATTTTAGCGTACATGTAAACAACAGATCGAAGAGCAACGTCACTGATTCTGAATGACGCACGACGGGTGTGTCAAAGAGGTTTTCAACGTCGCGGCGCATGCGTTTTTGAGCAAAAACTGAGTTGTTCCTCCCAGCGCCTCCTTTGGGCACTCCTGTCCGGTTCCCCATTGTCTGAGAGAATGCGCTTGGCAGTGTTCCAGGGGCAGTGTCATACATGTATAGTGCTTTCCAGAATGTCCAGTCATATTTTCACTCATTTAACCTTGCAATGCAACCTAACCACAAACCACAAATTGGCCAGTTACATGTGCATGCCGATTAACGGTTGACTGACTTCTCATAGGACCTTGTTCAGGTCTAGGTCTATACTCTGATTCAAGATAATCATGCACACGTATTAACTGCCCATTTGTGGTTTGTGGTTAGGTTCCATTGCAAGGTAAAGTGAGTGTAAATATGACTGGACATTCTGGAAAGCACTATACATGTATTAGCTTAGGTAAAAATACATGCATCATGTTTGGACAATGAATGGCCACGACGTCATGTGGGGGAACTGGTAGGCCACTATCTTTGTTGGAAAGATGTATAGCTTCTACAGGGTAATGCGGTGAAAGCGTTATATTCGCCAGTGTACCCTGTAGGCCTACTCGACGGACAAAATGGCATTGATTCACTGTTCAGGTGCGTGTGTCACTCATAAAGTGGCTTTAAGCTGTGGTACCTTTAACCAAATGGAAATGCATTGAAGTTAATGGTACCATTAGCCCACAGTCACTTTATGAAACAGACCCCTGGTTTTGGGTTGGTTCTAAACCTAGCACTGGCACTGGCACCATATTACCGGTATGGCCAGAAATCATGAAAAAAGGTATACCGGTACCTATTTACGCTACAGATATTATTTTAGAAGACAATAGGGCCAACCAGTTTAACATGGATCAATTATGTTGAAAAATTTAAAAAACGGTGGTAAGTTTTTTTAATTCGCCCAGCAGCCGCTCAGCCGTGATTCTGCTCAGCGTACTCCCTCACGATGGATGGTGTGATACTCGCCCAGGTGACCCGGGCTCACTCTGGGCTAGCCCGAGTAAAGCGCGAGTGGTGACTTTCTGAAGAAAAAGTAGTCTCGGACACCCAGCCGTTCAATCACTCCGCAAACTACGTGATATGAACGTCTGGGCCAGACCGACATTTCCACTGTTATACAGTGCATTGTGGGTAATGCTGTAGAAGGTCACGTGACATAAGATGGTTGCTTCCATTAATGAATTATATTTCACCTCGCAACCTTCCAAAATGTCTGAATCTGGCAATGAATCGATTGCTGAAGTGATCTGAAACAGCGTACAACTTACTGGAGTTCAATTTCAGGCTGAAAACTGAGCAGGAATTGTGTATCCGTGTGGAAGACGTCGTCGAGAAATTCCAACTGACATTTTATGGTCGTCGCCATGATGAGATCACATGATCACTTCTCTTGCCCAATCAGCAGCCGGATTTGGATTTTCAAATGGGAGGAATCGGCGGATGAGAATGAATGACTAGCTCTGTCCCAGATTAGCCAATCAGCGACGGGTGATGAAATAAAATCACCGTCACAACGGAATCGTCGCTCTGTCCCAGACCCTCGTATATGCTATGCATTATACAGGGTCTGGGCGCCCGAGACTAAAGAAAAAGAAGCTCCCGCGCCAGGCACGAGTAAGCCCGAGTAAGTGCGAGTAGGTATTTGAACACACTAAAGGAGAGCGTGGTGGACAGGCATGTTGCAGCCATGTCGTCGCACTGCCATGACTACAAGAGATGGGACTGGGGCTGGCACACGAAGCGGCAACACGAAGACACAGCATGCACCACGTAAAAGACGTTATGAGACGAAGACATCAGCTGGCGCTTGCGTCTTTTTCTCGTTTTTTTTGCAGACAGGCCAAAAAACATAAAGTTTGAACGAAGACTTTGCTGGGACGCAGGATGCCTCCAAATCAGGCCACTACACCGCGCATTGGCTAGATATTAAACCAACTAAAACCTGCGTTGTCATAAATTCGCTGACAAGTGAATTCACAGCTCTTTCCACTGGTTGCAGAGGCATCTGCTGTGGCGGTCTGCGAAATAGAAAAAGGCTCTTACTCATCCAAGACTTTCTCAGCAATAGTAAAGATAAAAAACTTACGATAAAGAAAGACCTATGTCACAGCATAGAATGATGTACAGTACAATGTACAGTGTTTATAAAAAAAAGTGTTATTGAGATAAATTCTGAGAAAGTGGGACATTCTTTGTCCGACTCCACCAAATCTTAGTTAGGCTATCCTAAAGATTTTCGAATATTGGCAGGTGTAAAAGTCAGGCATGAGAGTTTTCAGGAAATTTCCTGAAATCAGGTTTATTGATGAAAAACTTGAAAACCAAACGTTGTAGGATTTGGCCAAATCATTTTAAAAATGATCAATTTCTAGAGGGGGTGGGGGGCATAGTTTTCAGGTTTTTCCCCAAGTTTCAGGTTTTCTGTTGAAGGTGCACTCTCATGCCTGAAAAGTAAAGAATGCCCTCCTGTGAAAAGTGGCCGCTTATTCCATACCGATTAAGGTGCATATTCTATGGCTATGGAAAACAATCCCAGATATTAGAATGCAATAAGTGGGATCTTTTGTTCCCTCGACAGTTTTTCATGGGGGACATTCTTTCCTTTCACTGAACCGTCCGACACATTGTGAAGAATCATGAATGAGAACATGTACTTCCACCGTGTGATGAGAGACATCCGCAATTGCATGTTTTACCTTGAAAATGTACATTAACGTCAGACATTACAAGAAAACAGCACAGGGCTTCCGTAGTTGTGGATCGACATGTTCACATGTGTCGACTTTTGTACGCCCAACGAAGGCTTTTTTTAACTATGCCAGTGGTGGTCCTAGATCGTTGCTTTTGCCCTTTTAAAGGGACTCTAGAGGCAGCCCAGCATGGCTGGGGAAACCCCGGGGAAAACCCATGTTCAATACCTCGTACTGGTGATTAACGTTAAAGTGACGCCGCCTAGTTGAAGAACCGGTACTGATAGTAGCCTAATGGCGAGCTGCCTCTAGAGGCCCTTTAATTTGACCCTCTTTGGAGATTAGTCTGAAAATCAGCTACTACAGAAAGTTGGGAATTCCAAACAAGATTTGTTTTAAGTTGATTTCCTCATAACCGACGCAATTAATGAATCATACTTTTATTTTTGCTTACCTTTCGTACCATACGTTTACTCCCTTTTGGAAGCAGTCGCCTCCTTTTTATTCTACACTTTGGCTGATAACGGTGCAACCAGCAGGCCATAGACAGTCGATCAAAGATGAATGCCAACGAATCGTTAGTAAAACATAAAATTGCACAAAATAGACTTGATGGGGTATATATTTATCCAGTTGAGTAAAAAATAGATGTTTTCGTCAAAGGTGTTCATGTTTGTCATCATAAAATCGGCTGAAACCAATTCAGGTGGGCTGAAGACGCAAGGAAGTTTACGAAAGCCGTCCGCCGAAGGATATCTGCATTGCATGGTTAAAGTAGGCACAGTGTACGTCGATGTGATCGCCATTCTTGGTCCTCTATTCAACATGAATTTCGCAGTGGCACCAGATAGGTCTGAAAAGGAGAGAGTAGAATTTAAGTCTCTAAAGATTGAGGCAGAGAGAAGAAAGGAGGCAGGAGAAGGTGAGTTTGTAGTCAGGGATAATAAACTAGTGAAAAAGAAGACATTTCGGAATGACCCCAGTCAGGGGGGTGTAAGTAGAGTAGTTCCTGACATGCCTGTAGCAAATTTGGATGAGAGTTTTCTATGCATGTACACAAACTCTGACTCTCTTCCAAATAAATTCAATGAACTTTTAGTGCTGCTGCATACTCACAAACCGGATATACTTGCTGTAACTGAGGTTAAGCCTAAAAACACTCGTTATCCCCTGAAACAAAGAGACATTATCATACCAGGCTATCAAGTTCCAGTGAACAATTTTGAGAAATCTGGAAGAGGAGTGGCAGTTTACGCAAAAATTGGCGTCAACATCGAAAACATCTCCTTTGATCCGAATCATGACGACGCACTATGGATGGACATTCGGGACGCACACTCCAAGCCTATACATTTTGGTTGTGTATATAGGAGTCCAAGTATGGCTGAAGGGGTTATTGTCGTCCTGGGTACACATAAAGTGTACCCAGGTTCGATGTCGTCAAGTGAAATTGTACCCTGGGTCCACTTTCTTGTTACAAACTGTACCCAGGTTCTGATTTAGAGACCTAGGGACGAGCTCATTCTCAAGATTTCGTGGGATACGTGAATTAGCGTATGTTGGTTCCAGGATCCTGTTGCTATGACCTTGGAGGAATTATACTGACAGGAGGAACAACGAGCTAATTGCCCCCCTATAATCCTTTTTCACACCTCCCCAAACAATGGAACACACAGGCCCCCAGTGTTTGCCCAGCAAGCTATGACACATGATCAAACAAACCCATCATGGCCATGCACAATGGCACATGCACATGTAGGCCTACATGGAAATGACACCTTTTCTTGTCTGGCTGGCGAGTTGATTAACTTTCTCTGTAACCATCCGATGTTGAAAACTGTCCAGCTAGTCAAAAATAAAATTCGTCCAACTTCTCTTCTTTAGCTTTTTGCACGGCCAACTTGAACTTGCAGGCACAATATCAAGTGACTTCACCGAGAACAACCTCGCCCCGAGGTATCTAAATCAGAACCTGGGTACAGTTTGTAACAAGAAAGTGGACCCAGTGTACAATTTCACTTGACGACATCGAACCTGGGTACACTTTATGTGTACCCAGGACGACAATAAACAAACACTTCAACACTATGTTGGCAAGAGAGACTTCGTCAGTAAGTGCAAGCACTGTAGTATGCGGGGACATGAATTTGCCTGATATAAATTGGGAGCTAGAACAAACAACAAAACCCAATTCTCATGCTGCTTCCGTGTTTCTTGATATGGTTAAGGACAATTATCTTCAACAGAAGGTTGTAAATCCTACTAGACATCGAGAGGGATTTGCTTCATCGCTGCTCGACCTTATATTAGTCAATAGAGATGATAGTGTGGACAATATTGAGCATCTACCCGGCTTAGGTCGTAGTGACCATGACGTCCTACGTTTTCGAATCAAGAAGGAGTCACACCTGGGACCGCAAGAAATTCCACCCTTAAAGTACCAATATTGCAAGGCTAATTACCAAGCAATGATGGAAGACTTTATTGCTGTCAACATTGAGGAAAAAATATCAAACCTCAACTTGATTGCAGTCAATCTTGGGAGCTCTTGAAACAGTCTCTTACCTCCCTAAGGGACAAACATACGCCCCATAGAAGAGTGCTCATTGGCAATCAATGGTAGGCGCCTGAAGCCCTTATGGATGAACCAAGCTGCCTTAGCTAAAGTAAAGAAAAAGCATAAGGCCTACAGGCGCTACTTATTAACAAGAGAAGGTCAGGATTACGTGGAGTATACTAGTATATCTTGCAGAAACCAGGCTACACGTGCTGTTAGGAAGGCGGTGAAGATCTATGAAAAGAAGATAGCTGCAGAATCAAGGTACAACCCGAAGGCGTTCTGGTCCTACTACAAATCTCGGACAAACGGTGGCTCTCAACTGCCCTCCTTGGTGGACAAGTTACATGTAGGTTCAACCCACATTACGGATGAAGGAAAGGCGGAAGTCCTCAATGAATTTTTCACTAGCGTCTTCACACAGGAAACACTGGGCAACATCCCAAATCTTCCCAGGAGGCAACTACACAGTCACATCTCCAACTTGTTTTTTACCGCAGAGGAGGTCTTAAAGAAATTAAATACCATTGATGTAACAAAAAGTCCAGGCCCGGACGGTATCCACCCGTATATCCTCTACGAATTGCGTCATCTCTTAGCTGGTCCCTTGTCATCCATCTTTAACAAGAGCCTTTCTGAATCCGAACTCCCACTTGACTGGAAGATTGCTAGGAATTGTACCTATCTACAAGAAAGGAGACAAAGGCATACCGTCTAACTATAGACCCATTAGTATAACCTCCATCTCATGCAAACTCATGGAATCCCTTATCAGAGACAAGTTACTGAAGCATCTTCAGGAAAATGATCTGATAACTGAACACCAACATGGTTTCGTACCCCGTAAGAGCTGTTCCACAAATCTCCTTGAAACTGTAGAATTTTGCGCTGAAGCACTCGAAAATCGATCCAACGTTGACATCATCTTTCTGGATTACGCCAAAGCCTTCGATACGGTTCCCCATCAGAGGTTATTGACTAAGCTGGCGAATCTCGGCATAGATCAGCCCTTGTTGGGATGGATAAGATCTTTCCTATCCAATAGACAGCAATATGTAGCGGTAAATCGAAGTACATCCCAAACGTTACCTGTTACTAGTGGAGTACCACAGGGGAGTGTATTGGGCCCACTTCTGTTCCTAATGTACATGTACATAAACGACATGCCAGATGTGACAATTGTGAAACGAAACTCTTTGCGGATGACGCGAAGTCGCTACATGTCGTGGATACTCCTACGCAGGCGACCACACTCCAAGATGGCCTAACCTCTCTTCAGACTTGGGCAACAAACTGGCAAATGAAATTCAATGTACCTAAGTGTGGTTGCTTACACATAGGATCATCGTCACTGGAAAACACCTATCATCTCCTTGACTTGGATGGAAATCAAATTGATATTGACAATGTAACGAAAGAAAGGGACCTTGGTGTATTACTAGATCAAAAGTTGAGCTTCAGAGATCATATCAACGCCATTATCAAACCTGCCAACTCGCTACTTGCTACAATAAAGCGAACATTTACCCATCTGGACAAGGTAAGTTTTACAATTCTGTATAGATCACTAGTGCGGCCACACCTTGAATATGCGGAGGAGATCTGGAATCCATACGCTAAAGGTGATAGCGACAACCTCGAGAAGGTACAAAGAAGAGCCACCAAACTGGTGAAATCCATCAAGCACCTCCCCTATAGTGATAGATTAAGAGCCCTTGACCTACCTTCCCTTAAGCATCGCAGAATGAGAGGAGATATGATCCAGATGTTCAAATTGGCACATGGTTATACTAGACGCAAGGAAACCAACCGCCGCGTAGCGGCAAATCAGGGAAGCTTGCTAATTACCTATTCGTTTCACAGTCTATCATTTTGGCCTTGGAGGCGGATTTTCGCCTGAAACTTTGTCACCTAATACTAAATTCGCAGGAGTAAGACAGGCGTTTAAACCGTACAGGATCGGTGTGTATCAGAATTCTGAAGGGAACCAATGTGAAAATTTGTCCAAAACGGGTTCGAGTGATGAGTTAGAAGCGTTTTTTGTTAACCGGCGATGAACATGTACTAATTCCTCCAAGGTGGTATCATACACATCATGGCCTACCATGTGTCTGTACTACCTCATACGCACAAACCCATGGAGAACTTCGCCATGATTTCTGTTTCTCTCGCACCTGGAGTTGCGGTGCACCAATCAGAACACTTGTTAGCCAACCTCGTCGTTCCCAGGTTGGCAACAAGCCAATTAAACCAACCGCTGTGTATTTTGTGGTTGGAAAGTATTAGGAACGAGGATGGTCACAAACTGTCCAGCCATTCTATCAATTGCGATTCACCCACTTCTCACATGAACTATGCTGTTGAACAAAAATAACGAAATTTTCTAAAACAGAGAAGGTTGGTGCACAGAAAGACTAACGTGGTATTTAGAAATGTTCAGATTTATTGCAAATGTTAACGATCTATGATAAAAAACGGTTATTATAAACCTATAACAGCGGGAGTCAGTCCACAAACAGGAACATCCGGTTGGAAACAGCTTACCACAGCGAAGTTCGTCAAGGGTTTGTGCGAGCGTAGTCGGAGGGCGGAGCGATGTCACAACCCTTGGTAGTCAAGGTGTATCATAGAATGAATGTCACTTTGTTTTTACTGATAACCTGCTAGAGAAATCTTTGTGATTCATTTTTTACTTTTTCCGATAAAATCAATTGATCGTAGTGGAGACTTACATTGCGTATTGATAATTGAGGGATCTGTAGTTTATGGAAATGTGTATGGTAAAACCAGCTTAACCCTACAGGCAGCCTTCTCATAGGCATTTTGATGTGCTCATTACACCGATCGGTTGGCATGAGAATACCGTAGAGTCGGTTCTATAACATCAATCACTATATGCCGAAGTGCCGCCCCCAGTTCATTATTATGTCTGAGCCCGGTTTCCCGCCTGCATTGATTGACCAATGGCGCACAGGAGAAGGCCTGGTCAGTTTCTTGCGACTAAGACATGAGGTGGTGGGATATCACTAGGCCTATGTTGTCAGTCAAATGCCGCAGTATACAACTTGTATCAATAAAGAACGCACTCACGCACGCAAAATCCAAAGCTTTTGTCAACCACTGACAACAGAGCCGTGGAATTCTTGAATGCATGGTGAAATGGATCTCTATTCCATGAAACTACAATCCGTAAATAGCGCCTAGTACTGACGGCCTATTCAAATCCCCGTCACGAATGTCAGTCTTGACCAACATGTGACCACTACGTAGTAAAATAGGCGTTGCTAATCTTGAATTATGGATTGATGTTATACAGTGTGTATCAGAAAAAAGGAAATTGAGATTAATTTGTTAATTTCTTGGACGTGGCTAAACGTTTTGGAAATTGGCAACCACCATTTATTACCTAATGATGTCCTCTTTCTTATGACAGCAAGAAATCCAATTTACTGTCACAGATGACTGAGCACGAAGCAGTTCAATCAACCATGTCAGAACTGGTCTTGCACCAGATTCACAGCAGCCTTACTCCAACAATTTTCACATTAAAAAAAAGGAAGAAAGACCAGTGAGTCCTTTACAAATTTTTTATTGAGTGATTTAACATTTGGGTGCTTATTTCAGTCCAAATGCGTCTGTTACTTGCTGGAGGCTTCGAGTCCTCAACCACTCTGTTACCACAAACACACGCTGCTCAGCTGTAAGCAGCATTTTGCTGGTCTGAGAAAATGAACAACCTTTCCAACTTTTGAGAAGTGTGAAATGTGTAACATGCGGAGGATTGCATAACTTGGAAGCCCAACAAAAACCCTGCACAAGGCAGACAAGGTTCAATTCCAAAATATCTATCATGGTGCAAGACCAGTTCTGACATGGTTGTTTGAACTGCTTTGTGCTCAGTCATCTGTGACAGCAAATTGGATTTCTTGGTGTCATAAGAAAGAGGATATCATTAGGTAATAAATGGTGGTTTCCAATTTCCAAAATGTTTAGCCATGTCCAAGAAATTAACAAATTAATCTCGGTTTCCTTTTTTCTGATACACACTGTAGAACCGACTCTACGGTATATCTCTGAAATGTATTGCAAGTCAAATACACTACACATCAACATTTTGTCCCAAAGGTTGTGTGGCGGCGAATAATATCAGAGGCTCCAACACTAGCAACTAATAGAAATTCACGACGAGGTAGACGAGGATTACTGGTATGGTCATCATCTTTATTCACTGTCGACTGGCAAGACTGGTAACAAACGAAGCTTGACCGCTTGACCGTAAAACCTGGGGAAAGAATTCAGCAGTGTGAGCATCAAGACCAAGCACAACAGTATAACTAAGGTGTCTGCTCTATTCGCCTCATCTCAATTCGCCTTCTCTCATTTTGCCTTTTCTCATTTTGCCATTCCATATCTCGCCTTTTCTCAATTCGTTTTCATCATGACCTGTGCCCTTTTTGACACGTAAACTGATCCAGAGACATCACAGAGATACTAACTGGCAACTACTAACAGCCAGGACTAACCAGCTAACTAGAAAGCGATAAACACTGCAGGCCCTTCATTTCAGGACACCACAGAGGTCATGAAGTTCAACTCGGCTAGAAAACTAACATGGCGGCTCCCTGTCAACTTTTGAGAGCTCAGTCAAAACAAACTTTTCTCGCAATATAAACCGTCTAATTCACATGAAAGTACACAAACTTCTGCCTAAGGCATAAGAATCCCAATTGCACCGCTTACCTCGTTGGGGGACTAGAAAACAGCATAGAAAATAGCTCAAAAACAGAGAAGTCTCCAATATCACGCTGTAACATGGAAGGCAGAGCACGTGTAAAGAAAGCAACTTCGGAGATGAACCAGAGAGCGAGCTCCAAAATGACATTCGGAAATGAGAATCTGGCGTCCACAGTGCCAAAATAAGAGTGATTTAGCAAGGTACTGTCAAAATCGTTCGTTCAGTTTTTGAGAAACTGACGTTTTTGTAAAGCTCTATCAACACCACTTGTCTTCGACTACCAACAACTTATGAGACGGCCCCTACATAATAATATAAATATAATACTGTAATTAATGGTCCAATCTTCATGCAGCTTTCACTGAGTTGTTTTTTGCTCGGACCACTTTTCAAAAAAAAATCTTGAAATGCCTTTCAGGTGACCTTTAAGGCAAAGACATGTAGACAGAGTCTCTAACCGCCCAGTGGAGGTCGAACGTGAGACTTTCAGACTGCTAGCCAGAGACACTACGCCATGATGTCTCTTTCTAAAGGGAAGTCGGCTGTTGTCACAATGTTTCACGACAGGATATTTTCCTGTGGCTAAAATTAAAAACAGGTTTAATACTAGTAGGCCGAAGTGAAATTTATAAGGCTTGAGCCTTACTAGACAGCGGCCTGGACGGGCCAGTTTCCGGAACTCCACAACACGGCCAATCTGCGAAGCAAACTGACGTCAAATGCGGAACAACGCTGTGATATATCATAAAGGAATCAAACATAAAGGTTCAACTTACAAATTTAGCATTTTATAAATGTGGACAATATCCCTTTAAACCTCAACAGATTTGCATTTTGACTATTCCGTATGATAGGCAAGACCCTTCTGCATGTTCACTGCAAATTTTGTTGAATTCTGACTAGTTGATCTTATGATACAAAAGGACTGAATTAATGAAAACCCCACGAACGATGTGAGCGCAGGGTCATCTGTGTACATTTGAATAAGCTAACGTACATTTGCACGTGGAACACTAATTGCGCTGAAAATAGCTCTGTTATCCTCAGAAATGGAATTCAAAGCATCAAGTTGACAGGTTCATGTACCCCTTCACCACAAAAAAAGTTGAAGCTCGTGCCTATTACGTAAAGCCAAAATTCAGGCAGTGAGAGACATCTGGTGGCAACACATGAAGTGTATCCCTCAGTAAGTTCATCGTTCGCAGTTAAACCTTTATGGTTGATTCCTTTATGGATATCATATATGGTTGTGTAATTTTTCGAGAATGACAAAAAATGGCCTGTGCTCCACGACTTTGGCGCGTTTGAGGTTGCCACGCACTGGGAACGATGAAGACCGTAAAAACTGAAGTAACAGCTGTGGATTTGAGTCTGCAGACCGTGCAATTATTATTTGTGCGCCAAATTTAAGTTTGGTGTATGCATCACACTACGCCGCCGCCTGGTTGCCCGGGTGCTGACACAAGCCGAGCGTGATGGAAGCACGACGTTGACCCTATTCCGCGCCTTGGGCACATGCGTATCTTCTCCAAATGCTGACCCGGGTAGGCTCGAACGAACCGCGACTCGGAGCATGTATCAACACAGCCGACCACGGACAGGTACACCTCTCCATGGTTCGGGTGTCCACATCCCATCATTCTATACAACCACTGTTGTGACGTATATCTCAAGCCGGAGGCCTGAAACAACAATTACCAATTTCGATTCCTCTGGATAGGGCATACATGTATATGTATCTGGTGATGCTAAGTGGCCTAACTTCCGTCTCTTCATGCAGCAGACGCATGACTTCCGGTGTTGTTGCTAAGAAATCATGATTCTGCTCAGGGACAAACATCCTTTATAAAAGTCTTCAGGAAAATTAATTTTTGGGTTTCGTTGAATTCTGTTTATTAATTGGTCATGATTTCTCATTGTAAACTACCAAGAGTTTATGTCGTTAGCCTTGGGGGCTACCCGCGAAAATCGGATCACCCATTTCCAAGTTGTGGCAATTGAAAAAAGGATGGCTATACACCCTGGCAACCATGTCAGGCAAATAGCACTTGTGATGCCATTGGATTTTTAAACATAAAAACATTAAAATAACTCATTTAACTTGGACAGTTAGGTGTTGTTTTGATGTATTTTTCTTGTTTAGTCAGTCGTACTGCAGTTATTTCCTTAATATGGATTCCGAGGGCAATATTTGAATTTCTGGACCCATGTTCCCGAAGCCATCGTAAGGTCAACGATGTCGTTATGCTATGCATTTTTCCAGTTTTAACGACATCGTTAACCTAACGACAGCTTCGGGAACATGGGCCGTGGATAGCACAATTGACCTCATGAACCCGCCGCCTGGACAGCCATAGATACCAGGTTGTTTGATTGTCATGTAGAAACAACATCTTAAATTTGGTATAACACTGTAATTAATGGTCCAATCTTCATGCAACTTTCACTGAATTGTTTTTTACTCGAACCACTTTTCAGAGGAAAAAAATACGAAATGCCTTTCAGGTGACCTTTAACGCAAAGACATTAATAGACAGCGTCTCTAACCGCCAGTGGGGATCGAACGTGAGACTTTCTGACAGCAAGCCAGAGAACTGGGGCACTACGCCATGATGTCTCCTCTAAAGGGAAGCCAGTTGTTGTCACAATATTTCACGACAGGATATTTTCCTGTGGCTAAAATTTATACAGATCGGAAAATAATCATGTTTTGTTTAATGGTCTGCCTGATGAAAATTTAAGAAGTGAAATTTATAAGGCTTGAGCCTCCGGTCTTGGTCAAACAGCGGCCTAGATAGGGCATATCTGGTGATGTTAAGTGGCCTAACTTCCTCTCTTATGCAGCAGACGCATGACTTCCGGTGTTGTTGCTACGAAATCATTATTCGTTTCAGGCGATAGACATCCTTTGTAAATATCTTGAGGAAAATTAATTTTGTTTTCCATACAGTTCTGTTTATTAATTGATCATGACTCCTCATCATGAACCACCAAGTGTTCATATCGCTACGCCTCCGGGACTGACTCAGCAGCCCCTTTCCCCACGGCCCGTCACGGATACCGTGATAGACCTGAGGAAACTTAGTAAGACCTAACAAAACTTGAATACAGAGAAAAAAAATTGCCAAAATCCCACGGCGCACTACGTTTTGGGCAAACGGGGCTGCCGTGGTGACCGGGAACATAGTGTAAACCTAGCATTAGCAGTTTTAAGCATGGCGCACACGAGCGACTAAAATGGGGCGACTACCGATGCGACTACTAGGTCGCATGCGATAATTACCTTTGAGGTCGATCAGTGATGTCATCCACGACATCACTGATTTCCCAGTGAAGCATTTGTCGCAAACGAGTCAAAAAAAAACTAAAAAAACTAAAAATATGTTCAGTCGCTCCTGTAGTCGCAAGGCTAGTCGCCTAGAAAAATCGCTCGTGTGCGCCATGCTTTAGGACCAAAAATAGGAAACCATGGCAACCGTTGTTGTCTTCTATTATTGTCTTCCAACATGGCTATCCATCACAAACCCTCTTCATGGTGATTTCCTGACGCACGCCTAATTTTCGGTGAAAAAGCTTCGAAGTCTGACAAGTTCAACGACCCTAAGGTGGTGAATTCCTGGTGAATGTATGCACCACCTTGGGTCGTATGCACCAAACGAAGATTATCTTGATCTCAAGTTGAGTCACAACTTTTCAATTGTTCAGGTCAACCTCGTCCCCAGGATCTAACTCGAAATTTCGTCTGCTTTTGCCTTGGGACGAGGTCATTTTCGGCTTCGGTAGTTAGACCCTGGATTCACTTCCAAGATTCTTGGCACCTCGTCCCCAACGCTTATTTCAACCTCGGTTACAGTAAATGATTGTAAAAAATATATTTTCATGAAACTGTATTGTGAACACTTATGTCTATCATCAGAAAGAATAATGTTTGCTATGATATGAAAAATAAATAAAATAGACGATATTTTACTCCATTTTCCTGGGTATTTCAAATTTCAAATTGGGTATGACGTCACGCCGATAGCCAATCACAGCCGAGGTGTTCGGTTGTGCAGCCAGGGCTTAACAAGCCAACGTTAAGCCCGGAGAACGAGGTTGTTGTTCAGGTTTGCCAGGGCATGATGTGACAATGGAAAAGTTGTGGCTCAACCTGAGTTCAAGATAATCTTTGCTTGGTGCCTACAAAAATGTCGATCCCAGTGGACGCATTACAATTTCTGAAGTGTCGATTAAGTGTGGACCCCCCTGACCGGGGGGGGGGGGGGTTTCGTAATGGACCCGTACGGTCTGTGAAATCCACGGCAAGCCGCCGGTGGGGAAAATCGTACGGGGCCCGGTGGATATGTGACCTAGGCATTATGACTAGGTCACATTATCCACTCCGGGGCCCGTACGGAGAGCAAAAACAGGCATTTTGGCCAATTTCGTACGGTGACCGGCCGGCTCCCTTACGGTTCCCACGGGCACCGGGATCTTTTTCACCTGCGTACGGGCGCCGCATTGCTGAGCTGGCTGCTCCCAAATCTCCCGGCGTTTTCATCTGACTAGTAGGCCGTAGAAAGCGCGTAGAAGGCCCGTAGTAGTCCCTACGGGTCCCGTGCGGGCTCCTGCCGGTGACCGGGCGGCTCAGCACGAGGTTTTCTGCCAGTTATCTTGAAAAACCATTGACGGGCCCCTTGCGGTGCCCAAGGGTGCCGCACGACACCCCGGCCGTGCGCCATGAGGACCCCGGCCGGGCCCCAGCCGGGCGCCTTGCGGCGCATCTGTTCATCGGACGGAGCCAGGAAGCTTACCGCACGGCGTCCGGCCGGACCTTTAAGCCAAGCGCACATGTCCGACAAAACTCAATGCGTTAGGGGTGTCTGTTAAAATCGACTGTCCTGGCTGAATGACGAGTCGACAGCGTTGGGTCAGTCGACTTTAAAAACACCCCTAACGCATTGAGTTTTGTCGGACATGTGCGCTTGGCTTTACGGTTTGTTGACGGGCGTCTTGCGATTCTCTCCACCAATTTTTACCGGGCACCGCCGGGCGCCGTAGAATATGTGACCACACACACCGTAGACATGAAAATCGTAATGGGCCCGTACGGTCTCTGAAATCTACGGCAAGCCGCCGGGTGGGGAAAATCGTACGGGGCCCATTGGATGTGTGACCTAGGCTTAAATCATGATTCTGTAATTAATCAGAAGTTTTCAGGAAAATTAACTTTTGCTTTTCATGGAATTCAGTTGCGATGGCCTGTGATAGTTTGGGTTAACAAGGACTTTTTTGTGACCATTTCTCGTTTGTTGCCCTTCACTGATGAAAAGTGAAACTAGACCCAGGCCGTGGAGGTCTGAAGGGTTGGTTGGCTGATATATCTTGGCCTGTCCACTAACTCTGATGTTGTTTCTTGTAGGAAATCCTGCATGCTGCTTCTCAAGATGTGGATTCAAGTGACTTTTGTTGTGAGGACTTATCAGATCTAGTCCGAGTTACCGTCTGCTCCTGCCGAGACCGCCACACGTCACGGTCCGTGTGGCTCCAGTTATCTGACCAGCTCCATCTATGCCGAATGATGCCCATTTTGACTTGGAAATGGTGACGACGCATTGTCCATGATTGTACAGGTCAGTGCAACTTTTAAGAACTGTCCGACGTAGTTGGAGCCCTTTACTGATGAAAAGTGAAACTAGACCCAGGCCGTGGAGGTCTGAAGGGTTGGTTGGCTGATATATCTTGGCCTGTCCACTAACTCTGATGTTGTTCGCTCTTCTCTTGTAGGAAATCCTGCATGCTGCTTCTCAAGATGTGGATTCAAGTGACTTTTGTTGTGAGGACTTATCAGATCTAGTCCGAGTTACCGTCAGCTCCTGCTGAGAGCAACTGAACATGACGATCAGTATGACCTCAGTTCTCTCACCAGTTCCATCTATCTAAGAATTGTGGCGACAGAGATTTGTCCAGAATTGTATAGGTTAGTGAAAGTTAGAACTTCTACAAATTGATACCCGGCCCTGGGATGAAGATGTTGGGTGAAGATAACGTATACTTGTAAAATGGATGTCCGTCACTGCTTCATATGATGTTCTGTTTTAATTACCCGGAAGACGGATAATGTGACACACTTTACATTTCGTGTTCATGTCGATGTGGTGGCGTCCATAGTAGGACTACAATAACCGCTATCCACGCCCTCTTTATGTTGAAGACCTAACTAATGATTACAGAACTCAGAGTCTTGATGCATGTTCACAGCAGATGATGAAAAACTTCGGGAGAGAGATCATCCCCAAATCCTTGCTCCACCTCTGATGATCTCCTCTCTTCTCTTGTAGGAAACACTCCTCCTTCTACAAATGTGGATTCAAGTGACTTTTGTTGTGAGGACTTATCAGATCTAGTCCGAGTTACCGTCTGCTCCTGCCGAGAGCGCCACACATCACGGTCCGTGTGGGTCCAGTTATCTGACCAGCTCCATCTATGCCGAATGATGTCCATTTTGACTTGGAAATGGTGACGACGATTCCATGATTGTACAGGTCAGTGCAACTTTTAAGAACTTTACTGTCCGACGTAGTTGGAGCCCTTCACTGATGAAAAGTGAAACTAGACCCAGGCCATGGAGGTCTGAAGGGTTTGTTGGCTGATATATCTTGACATGTCCACTAACTCTGATGTTGTCCTCTCTTCTCTTGTAGGAAATCCTGCATGCTGCTCCTTAAGATGTGGATTCAAGTACCTTTTGTTGTGAGGACTTATCAGATCTAGTCCGAGTTACCGTCTGCTCCTGCCGAGACCGCCACACATCACGGTCGGTGTGGCTCCAGTTATCTGACCAGCTCCATCTATGACGAATGATGTCCATTTTGACTTGGAAATGGTGACGACGAATCCATGATTGTACAGGTCAGTGCAACTTTTAAGAACTGTCCGACGTAGTTGGAGCCCTTCACTGATGAAAAGTGAAACTAGACCCAGGCCGTGGAGGTCTGAAGGGTTTGTTGGCTGATATATCTTGTCCTGTCCACAAACTCTGATGATCTCCTCTCTTCTCTTGTAGGAAACACTCCTGCTTCTACAAATGTGGATTCAAGTGACTTTTGTTGTGAGGACTTATCAGATCTAGTCCGAGTTACCGTCAGTTCCTGCTGAGAGCAACTGAACATGACGATCAGTATGACCTCACCCCGTGTATCTCCCCAGTTCCATCTATGTAAGAATTGTGGCGACAGAGATTTGTCCAGAATTGTATAGGTTAGTGAAATATTTTAGAACTTCTACAAATTGATACCCGGCCCTGGGATAAAGAAGATGTTGGGTGTAGATAACGTATACTCGTATGTCAGGTCTGGAAAAAAATCGATGGCCATCATTGTGCGCTGTCCACGCCCTCTTTATGTTTGAGGACGTAACTAATGACTGCAGAACTCAGAGTCTTGATACATGTTCACAGCAGACGATGAAAAACCTCGGGAGAGAGGTCATCCCCAAATCCTTGATCCACCTCTGATGATCTCCTCTCTTCTCTTGTAGGAAACACTCCTCCTTCTACAAACGTGGATTCAAGTGACTTTTGTTGTGAGGACTTATTAGATCTAGTCGGAGTTACCGTCTGCTCCTGCCGAGAGCGTCACACATCACGGTCCGTGTGGCTCCAGTTATCTGACCAGCTCCATCTATGCCGAATGATGCCCATTTTGACTTGGAAATGGTGACGACGATTTCATGATTGTACAGGTCAGTGCAACCTTTAAGAACTTTACAGTCCGACGTAGTTGGAGCCCTTCACTGATGAAAAGTGAAACTAGACCCAGGCCGTGGAGGTCTGAACACTGTAAAAACGAATGTGCTCGAGAGACCCATGATTTTGTCCACTTCCTGGACACATTGGGTTTGAAATGTGTTCAATGGAGAATGGGTCCATGGTGCCCAGAATATTTGTTCTTCGAGCCTGAAACGGACAGGTCTAATAGGTTCCAATAACCCATAATGAGAGTTTCATAGGTCACTTTGGCCCATCTACGAATGCTACCGTGGGGTGTTGGCACCCATGAGCAGCAATAGTAGATGGGCCAAAGTGACCTGTGAAACTGGTCATTATGGGTTACTGGAACCTAAGGACCTCCTCGTTTCAGGCTCGAAGAACAAATATTCTGGGTACTATGGACCCATTCTCATCTCAAACCCACGTGTCCAGGTAGTGGACAAAATTGTTTTTACAGTGAAGGGTTTGTTGGCTGATATATCTTGTCCTGTCCACTAACTCTGATGATCTCCTCTCTTCTCTTGTAGGAAACACTCCTCCTTCTACAAATGTGGATTCAAGTGACTTTTGTTGTGAGGACTTATCACATCTAGTCTGAGTTACCGTCTGCTCCTGCCGAGAGCAACTGAACATGACGATCAGTATGACCTCAGTTATCTCGCCAGTTCCATCTATGTAAGAATTGTGGCGACAGAGATTTGTCCAGAATTGTATAGGTTAGTGAAATATTTTAGAACTTCTACAAATTGATACCCGGCCCTGGGATGAAGATGTTGGGTAAAGATAACGTATACTCGTAAATCGGGCCTGGAAAAATCGATGTCCGTCACTGTTTCATATGATGTTCTGTTTTAATTACCCGGAAGACGGATAATGTGACACACTTTACATTTCGTGTTCATGTCGATGTGGTGGCGTCCATAGTATGACTACAATAACCGCTGTCCACGCCCTCTTTATGTTGAAGACCTAACTAATGACTACAGAACTCAGAGTCTTGATTAGACTGGTACCCGGTCTTCTGGGCAGCTTGCATTCGAAGACCGGTGAAATCAAATGATCTTACGGCGGAATTCCGACGAGAGTGACGTCATTCTACAAGCTCCAATAGATGGCGGTTCCCACAACTTGTGCATGATCATGATCATGATGATCTCGTAATCATGAGTAAATTTCAGGAAAACATAGATTTTTGCTTGAGATCAAAGTTGGCTTTAGCTCAGGTGAATGAAAGAAGGCAAACAGCTTACTGCTGCCTAAAACCCATGCAAGCTAAATGCCTGAAACGAGCAGTGAACGGTGATACAACTGCTATTTTGTCTACGGGGCTTCCCCGAGCTAAATATAGACCAGCGGGCGCCATGATGGTTTTATGCATTTGCTTGCGTCTGTCCTAGTATTTTTAATCAGGACAGTGTTCGGTCTAAGTCTTGATGCATGTTCACAGCAGATGATGAAAAACTTCGTGAGAGAGGTCATCCCCAAATCCTTGCTCCACCTCTGATGATCTCCTCTCTTCTCTTGTAGGAAACACTCCTCCTTCTACAAATGTGGATTCAAGTGACTTTTGTTGTGAGGACTTATCAGATCTAGTCCGAGTTACCGTCTGCTCCTGCCGAGAGAGCCACACATCACGGTCGGTGTGGCTCCAGTTATCTGACCAGCTCCATCTATGCCGAATGATGTCCATTTTGACTTGGAAATGGTGACGACGATTTGTCCATGATTGTACAGGTCAGTGCAACTTTTAAGAACTGTCCGACGTAGTTGCAGCCCTTCACTGATCAAAAGTGAAACTAGACCCAGGCCGTGGAGGTCTGAAGGGTTTGTTGGCTGATATATCTTGACATGTCCACTAACTCTGATGATCTCCTCTCTTCTCTTGTAGGAAATATTGCATGCTGCTTCTACAAATGTGGATTCAAGTGCCTTTTGTTGTGAGGACTTATCAGATCTAGTCGGAGTTACCGCCTGCTCCTGCTGAAATCAACTGAACAGGACGATCAGTATGACCTCAGTTATCTCACCAGTTCCATCTATCTAAGAATTGTGGCGACAGAGATTTGTCCAGAATTGTATAGGTTAGTGAAAGTTAGAACTTCTACAAATTGATACCCGGCCCTGGGATAAAGAAGATGCTGGGTGAAGATAACGTATTCTCGTATGTCGGGGCTGGAAAAAATCGATAATTGTTTCATATGATATTCTGTTTTAATTACCCGGATGACGGAAATGTGACACACTTCACATTTTGTGTTCATTTCGATGTGGCGTCCATAGCCTGACCCAATCTCGTACCCAGAGTTCAATGCCACATTAAACTCTGGAAAGGGCTAGACCGGTACTACAGTCATGTTTCATATATATTCGTCACGTTGACGTTTTGCGTTTTACGCGTAAAACAATCCGCCTAGTGTATCGCATGTTCCGTTGTTGCTATACATCCAATCAACCTAATATTTGGACATCATGGCGTCGTAGTATTGAGGATGACGTCTGACGTGTGACGTACGTCTATTATTGCGTTATCGCACTGTTGTGACGTCATTCACAAACGTCGGAAGGAAATGGAAAAATATCTGTAACCCATTTCAAAGAGGCTCTTTTTCGCACATACCCAAAGATATCATGTTATGAATATTTCCATGATGTTAAGAACCGCTAGACGTATAACATATTTATTTTTGATAGATTTGAACAGTCTGCACCATTGGAAAACGTTCGCTGAAGGCAGCGGAAGAAATAAAGAACGTTACGCCGCACCACGGAATTTGACGTATAATTTCAGTACCTATAGAAAAACCGTTGAATTTGCGATGTTGCTTTGTTTTGGACTATATCGATACTTTATCCCAAAGGGGACTTGCTAAGTGACACTATTGCAATACAAATGTTAGCCTTGAGAGTATTGAGAATGCCGCCGCAGTACTTTTGAAACGGTGAACCAATTTCTTCCCTGACGGCGCCGTTACGCGTGACGTCAAATTCACTTCCTGAATTGACGCGTTCGTCGTTTATTTCCAAACTGTTTAACAAAAATGAATGAAATCGGCCTATATGAAAGCCTATGATATCTCCTACCCACCCATGAATTTTTGAAGCGATCGTATTCTTTACTCGTAGTTGGGAACTGTTTCTCTGAACCATCCACAAAAAATAAAAAATCAGCAACACTGCCGCCAAATTGACTCCCCAAGGTTACGGACTTCGCTACTTTCCCCAAATCTTCTACTTACAGAAGTCATGTATCTTTTTCTTTCGGAATGTATATACATTTGGTGTATGTGCCGGTCTGTTTTAACGTACTGAGCCATCCAAGCTGCGATTGGTACTGCGCGCAAACACTGCGACGTCAAAGTGTCGAATATGACACGCGACTGTACTTTTCTACAGTGCAAATGCATTGTCGGTGGCGGATGAATTTCTGACCGTTGCACAGCGAATTGCGTAGGGATTCGAAAGAGTTCGTTGTTTTTTCCATAATAAAACATCGAATACCCAACGGAATGTTAAAATAGCAGTAATTTTACAAATACTGGAACAAATTCTAATTTTCGGTCTGATTATTTTATCAAATAATTTGTAAAATCGATGAGCACAAGAATCTTGTGCTGGGTTCCAGCCCTTTGCAGATGTCTTAGCCAAGGAACGATGGTGGCGACCTCTTCAGATTGAGCCTGACCATGATAAGCGCGTTCCACGCCCTCTTTATGTTTGAAGACCTAACTAATGACTACAGAACTCAAGCGTTTTGATGCATGTTCACAGCAGACGATGAAAAACTTCGGGAGAGAGGTCATCCCCAAATCCTTGCTCCACCTCTGATGATCTCATCTCTTCTCTTTAGGAAACACTCCTGCTTCTACAAATGTGGATTCAAGTGACTTTTGTTGTGAGGACTTATCAGATCTAGTCCGAGTTACCGTCTGCTCCTGCCGAGGGCGCCACACATCACGGTCCGTGCGGTCCGTGTGGCTATGTTATCTGCAGCTCCATCTGTGCCGAATGATACGCACTTTGACTCGGGAATGGTGACGACGATTTGTCCATGATTGTACAGGTCAGTGCAACGCTTATGAAGTGTCCGACGTAGTTGCAATGTTTCAAGAGAAATTTTGTGAAAGTAGAAGATCAACGCTGCTCACGATTTTCAACACTCCAGAAAAGCTACGAATTTTGATAACCGCCCGAACCTGGACGTCATGTCTGCGTCTGTTTTCAAGACCTTTGAGTTCATCTTTGTTCAATGTGGATAAAAAGTAAACATTGTAAAATTCTGTAGAGTCGGGCTTTATAGGTGCATTTTCCTGGGATCGGAGAGCAAAAATATGGACATATAAAATGGACATTTAGGCCAAGGTATTTTTTGGGAAAAAAGGGGGGCCCAGGACCCCCGGCCCCCCGGCTCCTACGGGCCTGTTTTATGCAATGACTTTAAAATAATACGGGGTTAAGTTAGATGAGATGACACTGATATTTCTTTACTCCACTGTATTTCAGTTGTTTCAATCTTGTGGTTTGATTATCTCACTTTTCCTTTGTAGGAAAGCCAGCTCTTGTAGAACTAGCCGTTAGTGACTGGGTGGACTGTTTCTACTGGTGATCTCTGATTTCTCCAAATGTGTAAGGAAAGCCAGCTGTTGTGAGCACAGTGTACAACAAGCCGTCACGGACTGGGTGGACTGTTCCTACTGGTGATCTCTGATTTCTCAAAAAACTACAGTTCACTGTGTGAGGCCAAAGTGTAGAAAGCCAGCTGTTTCTAAAATAAGCCGTCAGGGACTGGGTGGACTGTTCCTCTTCGTGCACTCTGAATTCTCCAAAAAGTAGAGTTCCCTTACTGACGCTAAATAACAAGTCATGGCAGACTCACTGAGACCACGTGACCGAGGGACACCAGAGATAGTGGCCGCTGCTGAGAGGGGCGATGACGAAGAAATCCAGAGGTTACTTAAGGCGGGATATTCAGTCGATGCTAGAGACTGCTGGGGGCGGACAGCGTTGATGATTTTAGTGGCGAAAGGTCGTGAAGACATGGTTAAGGTTATTGTAGAGAGTGGCGCAGACGTCAGCCTTGAAGACGATTTCGGAAGGTCTCCGCTATGGTTTGCCAATGTTTATGAGGACGAAGAGATAGCTGAGTATCTGATAGGGAGACTCATGGCAGACTCACTGAGACCACCTGGCCGAGGGACACCAGAGATAGTGGCCGCTGCTGAGAGGGGCGATGACGAAGGAATCCAGAGGTTACTCAAGGCGAGATCATTGGTTGATGCTACAGACAGAATGGGACGGACTGCTTTGATGATTCTTGTGGCGAAAGGTCGTAAAGACATGGTGAGGTACATTGTAGATAAAGGAGCTCAGGTCAACGCTAGAGACTGTTTTGGAAGGTCTCCGCTATGGTATGCCATTGATAAGGGGGGGAGTGAAGTGACTGAGTATATTATAGAGAGACGAACTGACGTTAACGCCAAGGACAATTTCAGAAAGCCCCTGCTATGGTATGCCATTGATAAGGGAGAGAGTGAGATAGCTCACTATCTTATAGTGAGAGGAGCGGACGTTAACGCTAAGGACAATATGGGAAGGTCTCTGCTATGGTATGCCATTGATCAGGGGGAGAGGGAGATAGCTGAGTATCTTATAGAGAAAGGAGCGGACGTTAACGCCCAGGACAATTCTGGAAGGTCTCGGCTATGGTTTGCCATTGATAACAGGGAGAGGGAGATAGCTCACTATCTCATAGAGAAAGGAGCGGACGTTAACGCTAAGGACAATTCTGGAAGGCCTCTGCTGTGGTTTGCCATTGATAAGGGGGAGAGGGAGATAGCTCAGTATCTCATAGAGAAAGGAGCGGACGTTAACGCTGAGGGTGGTTTTGGAAGGCCTCTGCTATGGTGTGCCATTGTTAATGGGGCGAGGGAGATAGCTCACTATCTCATAGAGAAAGAAGCGGACGTTAACGCTAAGGACAATTCTGGAAGGTCTCTGCTATGGTTTGCCATTGATAAGGGGGAGAAGGAGATAGCTGAGTATCTCATAGAGAAAGGAGCGGACGTTAACGCTAAGGACAATTCTGGAAGGTCTCTGCTATGGTATGCCATTGATAAGGGGGAGAGGGAGATCGCTGTCTATCTTATAGAGAAAGGAGCGGACGTTAACACTAAGAACAATTCTGGAAGGACTCTGCTGTGGTTTGCCATTGATAAGAGGGAGAAGGAGATAGCTGAGTATCTCATAGAGAAAGGAGCGGACGTTAACGCTGAGGACATTTCTGGAAGGTCTCTGCTATGGTATGCCATTGATAAGGGGGAGAGGGAGATCGCTGTCTATCTTATAGAGAAAGGAGCGGACGTTAACACTAAGAACAATTCTGGAAGGCCTCTGCTGTGGTTTGCCATTGATAAGAGGGAGAAGGAGATAGCTGAGTATCTCATAGAGAAAGGAGCGGACGTTAACGCTGAGGACATTTCTGGAAGGTCTCTGCTATGGTATGCCATTGATAAGGGGGAGAGGGAGATCGCTGTCTATCTTATAGAGAAAGGAGCGGACGTTAACACTAAGAACAATTCTGGAAGGCCTCTGCTGTGGTTTGCCATTGATAAGAGGGAGAAGGAGATAGCTGAGTATCTCATAGAGAAAGGAGCGGACGTTAACGCTGAGGACATTTCTGGAAGGTCTCTGCTATGGTATGCCATTGATAAGGGGGAGAGGGAGATCGCTGTCTATCTTATAGAGAAAGGAGCGGACGTTAACACTAAGAACAATTCTGGAAGGCCTCTGCTGTGGTTTGCCATTGATAAGAGGGAGAAGGAGATAGCTGAGTATCTCATAGAGAAAGGAGCGGACGTTAACGCTGAGGACATTTCTGGAAGGTCTCCGCTATGGTATGCCATTGGTAAGGGGGAGAGGGAGATAGCTGAGTATCTCATAGAGAAAGGAGCGGACGTTGACGCTAAGGACGTTTCTGGAAGGTCTCTGCTATGGTATGCCATTGATGAGGGGGACAGTTACATGGTAAATTATCTAATAAAGTCCGGGGCTGACTTTAATGCTAAGAATGATTATGGACCCTTGGCATCTAAAGATACTGTTAAATCATCTACCTGGGCCGGGCAGACACCACTGATGCTGGTCTCTGAAAAAAGCGATCTTGATATAGTTTGTCAGCTAATTCAGAATGGAGCCAACATAAACGATAAGGATTCTCAGGGACAGACCGCCCTTTTCAAAGCTTCTCGTCATGGACACACTGAAGTTGTGAGTTGTCTTATTGAGAATGGGGCCGAGGTTGTTATAACTGACAACAGTGGACAAAATGCTCTGTTTTGGGCATCTAAATCAGGACACTTTGATGTCTGCAGACTGTTATGTGAAGCTCAACCAGGGATGCTGGTGTCAATGCACGAACACGCAAAATCTAGTGATAAAATCATGCAGATTATTGCTTTATTATCAACACCTGAAAACCGACAAACAGTAGACCTTGGGGGTATAAACAATGTAGATACCCTCCGCATGGCACTCATCCAAGTGGCGAATGGCCGATTAGATGTGAAGGGACACCGACACTTACCTTTAAAAGACGTTATCGACTACACCATGTTAGATGATCTGCCTTCACTCAGGTCTGATCTACTGAAAGTCACCTCTTCCTTGCCAGATACAGTGACTGATAAACTTCCAAAAGTATCGGAGCTGATCAGATGTCCAGGCATCGGGAGTGTACAACGTTTACCAGCAGGGAAGTCTGGGAACGTTATTAGATATATCAATAGTGGCATTCAGAGAATTAGCAATAAGTGGCGGAGGGGAAAAAGAGTGGGACACAATGTCGAAGTCGCGCCGTGTGGTAGTTCGGCAGAACGAGCAAAGGTCATGGTTCCAGATGAAAATGATTATATCATGGTTGTTGAATCTTATGAAGACTGTGGCGACAATGTAGACCATTTCGAGAATGGCTATGTACGACACGACACTATTGGCAGGATGAAATCAAGTAAAACTTTTCATGATGATTTCTGTTCCGGTTTAGAAGATGCATTAACAAGAGTGGATATAAAGATTTGCTCAGAGGTGGGGAAGGTGAGAGATGGTGGCCATGCAAGCACGGAAATAAAGATCGAATGTGATCCCAACATTGATGAGACCCTGGTGATATCTGTTGACTTGGTGCCAGCCATTCACTTCAATGAGTGGCCAGAATATCTCATTCCGAGGACGTGGATGATGGATAGAGAAGAATTAAGAGATCATGGTTTGTACCTGGTGGCCAAGCCGCCTCACAAGGACAGTGAACTTGGTAAGTCAATGAGAGAAAATAACCAGGAAGACCTGCGTACACAACTCTACTGTATCTCCTTTCCTCATCTCGAGACGAGGCATATTAGACGTCTAGAACCCTGGGTTAGAGATGCATACATCGCGGCAAAGTGTTTACGCAACCCTGATGTCTGCAGGATAATGATACAGGACAAGGATGGTTTCCTTTACAACACGGACAAATATGTCACAAGCTATTACCTGAAAACTGTCTTCCTACACAACGTTGAGGACTTCCTCAAGAGAAAAATTAGTTTGATAGAGATGGTACGTATCATATACAGGGACCTGGAAGGTTACCTGGCTGAGGGTAACCTTCCGATGTTCTGGAATCCTGATTGGAACGTCCTGGTTGGACAGAAGATTGACCCAAAGAAATCACTTCAGGTGGCGAGGCTGCTGAGAAAGTTTGTGGATAAACTCTACAAAAAGGAGATGTCAGAATCTGGTGCTGGTGGAGAAGAGGAGCAGGCGAGGTCTGAAAGAACATTTTCCAGCCTCCAGTATGAAGTGAATCTGTTGATGCAGACAGTGAGGTTGCTGCAGAGAAAGGGGATGTCAGAATCTGTTAACATCTTTAATGGTGGAGGAGTGGAAAAGGCAAGCTCTGTCGCAACCTTCCTCAGCCTCCTGAATGAAGTGGATATGTTTGAGAGCACAATGAGGTGGCAGCTGAGACACTTGTTGAATAAAAAAGAGACGTCAGAATCTGGTGCTTGTGCCGGTGGAGGAGAGGAAGAGACAAGTTCTGAGGGAACCTTTTCGAGACTCCTGGAGGAAATGATGAAGATAAAAGAGACGCTGAGGAGAAAGTTCTACTGGAGAGAAGTGATGACAAAAACCTATTCCAGCCTCCTGGAGGAACTGATGCTGATACTAGAGAGACTGCAGACAAAGTTAGTCGATGAAAATAAAATGTCAGAATCTGGTGCTTGTATTGGTGGAGGAGAGGAACAGACAAGCTCTGTGCGAACCATTTCATGCTTACTGGAGCAACAGACACCGAAATTAACGAGGCAGAGAGAATTAGTCGATGGAATGGAAGCACCTGGATCTGTTGCTTGTGTTGGTGGAGGAGAGGAAGCCACAAGTTCTGGGGGTCAGCGTCTTGTACAGTTCATAAGACATGTCTTTTGTTGTAAATGTAGCCCTTGTTCTGACGGAGGAGAGGAAGAGACAAACTCGTATTCTCCCGTTACATTAGAGATGTTAGAATCTGGTGGTTTTCCTGGCGGAGGAGAGGAAGAGACAAACTCGTATTCTCCCGTTACATTAGAGATGTTAGAATCTGGTGGTTTTCCTGGCGGAGGAGAGGAAGAGACAAACTCGTATTCTCCCGTTACATTAGAGATGTTAGAATCTGGTGGTTTTCCTGGCGGAGGAGAGGAAGAGACAAGCTCTGTGGGAACCTATTCCAGCCTCCTGGGACCTGTCAGTAAGTTGGGATACTTTGTCTTCTCTGAGGAAGAAACTGACCAGGAACACGAGGATGTGAGCTGGTGTCCATGTTTCTGAGGACAATAAACCTGATGAGTTGGTGGACGTGTCGGACATTGAACAGAAGGAGAGTGAATCATCAGATGAGTGGGAGGAAGTGACCATCTACCGCAGAACAGGTGGATATAAACAATAACACGTGGGATGGAAGCGACCAAGATCAAGTTTATAAGAATAGCAGTTGGAATACAGTCATAGAGATGTGTTGGTGTTCTTTAAAATGAGGAAGTGTTGTTTATACCAAGAACTGCACGTCGCTCCAACGTCATATTTAACCCTGTTTGATTGTGTGTCTTTATAATGCCAATATACATGTGTATCAATTAATGAGCCCTCATAGCTCACCTCGACTACCCTATGAACAGGCTCCTGGCAGCCCTGTAAATAGAGCGTTTCAGTTCGTATACGGATGTTTTGTGTGACAATGTTTCAAAAGCATTGGATTTGGCCGAATTTAACCATTGATCGTGCCAGTGAAGGTGTCTGAATAGAACGCCGGCATCTTGAATCTATTACTTGACTCGCATCGGGAATTAATTTCCTCCCAAGGGCATGTTTGCACAACTGCTGTGGCTTTGCTGCCTTCGAACAGCATTTAGGACATGGTCAGCTGCAAATCTAAATTTTCGGGATGGAACCCACTAAAATACGAAATTTGTAAATTTGAAATTGTGAATTTGATGCAGGAACTGATGGAGATATCAGAAACACTTTGGAGAAAGAACTATTGTCAATATATAAGTATCCCAGCATCCTTGGAGGAGCTGGAGCAGATAATAAAGAAGCTGCAGACAAAGTTAGTTGGTGAAGAAGCAGTGTCAGAATCTGCTGGTGTTTGTTCTGGTGGAGGAGAGGAAGAGACAAGCTCTGTGGGAACCTACTCCAGCCTCCTGGGACCTGTCAGTAAGTTGGGATACTTTGTCTTCTCTGAGGAAGAAACTGACCAGGAACACGAGGATGTGACCCTCGTGAAGGAGGGAACAGACTCTGTTGAGGGAGCTGGTGTCCATGTTTCGGAGGACAATAAACCTGATGAGTTGGTGGACGTGTCGGACATTGAACAGAAGGAGAGTGAATCATCAGATGAGTGGGAGGAAGTGACCATCTA
>NMRB01001165.1:10870-26487 GCA_002633025.1 Notospermus geniculatus | reverse complement strand
AAAAACTAGCCAACCACCCTTAAGTTGGGAGAGCTTACCTTAACATATACACATACGTATACCACAATGTTTACTATTGCTGAAGATACAAAGGTGATACCGATAGATGCCCGGATGGTTTAGACGAGCCCATTAACTAGCCATTACAGATACAATTTCGAGTGATAGGTATAACATGTTGTTGGACGAGCCAATGTCGATGCTATCTAGGGGTGTTTCCGGTTGGCCTCTATACTTTTACATAGGCCTGAACATTTCTATACACTCATGGTTTCACATGTACACTGCTAGACATGGCTCAACATACACACTTCTACACATGGCACCGCGGGCGCCCCAACGAGAACTCGTCCCGAGTTCGTCCATAGTTCAATCTAAAAGAAAACCGTCGGCATCTGATGCATTAACCTTGATGAAGAAACCAACATGACAAGGCACATGGATATGATAACGAAACACGATATAGTAAATAAACAGATAACAAAACATGCTAGCATCTGGCATGCTAAAGTAGCACCAATGGCTATCCGGGATTAACCTTGCGATTCGAAGCATTTGTTACTAGCAAACGTATATAGTAGCTCATCGACAGCCTTCACGAAATAATACAGTGCTATTGCTAATGATACAATACGTTAATACATTAAGCAGCATCGTTACATAGAACAAACAACAGGAATTCACCTTCCTTTGACACAAATCATATATAGAGTTGCACACTAATTAATCTGGAAAAATTAAGCTACTATTCGGGAACAACCAACACCTAATTTACATTTCAGCTTATTTATCAGAACACATTCAGTGGGTGTTTCCCACAATGTCCTGCCGGAGGTGGACACTATCCTCAACCGTAAGTGTTTACGAAGCCAACCGTAAGATACTGAAATACCATCGAGTATTATATTGATTACATATTTCTATTATAGTTAACATTCCGATAAATATAACAACTAACTCCGTTGAATACTTAAAGTGACGTTAGGTTTCGCCGAGGACTTACAATAACAACTGTTTATGCGTTTACAAATCAAGCAGTCACCATATTAGAAAACGAAACTCCGTTAGCCATGAGCTTTATGAAATAAGGTTCTGAATACGATGTGTTTGGGACACACCTTACTGATGCAGTTTCAACTTCCTTGGGCATACAACCTGTGGTTGAAGCCACTACCCGGCTAACCTGTGCCGTGTTCTTATATTTACTACACTTCCTACTCTTGTAGGCTCTACGTTTAGACTTCCGGTGTTGGAAGTAATCTTCAATGCATTGTGGGTCGACAAAGTCCCGTTCCGGAACCCAACCTATCTCACCTGATTTCCATGTTACCTTGAATTTTCGTTTACCTTTGGTCTTACCGGTGTGCGACAAGATCTTGTCGACCTCATATACTGTATCATCCGGGTCCACTTCAGATGATGCAGTAGGTGGTTGCTGAACCTCGTTATCAAGACCACTATCCTGGCCTGTATCAGTTGGCATACCTGCAGGTAGTTGCTCAGTGTCCACAGGTGATTGCCTAGGGCCATTTCCGTTTGGATGCTTACCAACTGAAGCCGTTCCGGTTCCGCCCGCCGTTGGCTCATTGCCGTCTGGCCCAAGGAGGAGCAGATCATCCGGGTCCATTTCGCCACTGGGATAGAGTTTCCGGTGTACAAAAGATTTTTAGCTGCTGTTGGAGACGGAAACTTTCTACCATCTAAATGCTTCAATAGATATGTATCTGGTGCCACCCGGCGGTAGATTTTGAACGGACCTTGATACAGGTGAAGAAACTTTTTGTGTATCCCTGTAGGTACGTGTGGAGTGTATTTATACACGTACTGACCGACATAGAAGTCTGGCTTGTAAGCGTTCTTATCATATTGTGCTTTCATGGTAATCTGGTGTTCCTTGAGATTGGAGTGCACGATCTCCTCTATAAATTGAGATTTACTTGCTAGTTGTTTGGCATAGTCAGAAGGGTTTTTCACAACTTCAATGTCAGGAAGGAATTTCCTGTCCAACACAGTTTTTGGCAAACGACCATACAAGGCATAGAATGGTGATATGCCGGTGGTTTCAATGCAAGGGGTGACATTTATGGCATGCGTTGCTGAGCTGAGATAGGTATCCCAGTCTTGATGTTTCGACCCCAGAAAATGACTCATGATTTTACATAGATTTTTGATGTAAATCTCACTCTGTCCATTTGCTTGCTGATGATAGCTGGACGTGAAAATGCCTTTGATATGAAACATCTTCATCATCTGATTAACCACCCTAGACATAAAGTTAGAACCTCTGTCTGAAATGATGTAACGAGGAGTATCATGTCGCATAAGTATCAGGTCATAGAAAGCAGTTGCCACAGCTTCAGCTGTTGCTCGCTGTAATGGGGCTGTTTCCACCCATTTCGTAAATGAATCAACTATCACCAAGACATATCTATTCTTGCTGGGCGTTACTTTCAGTGGACCCAGAATGTCGTAATTGACACGTTGAAATGGCTGTTCACATGGAATAGGTTTCAATTCCGGCTTTACCGGTTTTGACGGCAAGTTTCTTCCTGCACAACTCTGACAACTGGCTACAAAGTTCTTGATCTGAGCATACATCTGAGGCCAGTAATATTTCTCTGCTATCTTGGCAAAGGTTCTGGCAACGCCTAAATGTCCTGCTGACGGATCATCATGATAACTTATCAACACCTCAGACCTAAGTTCTTTCGGCACCACTAATTGCTGATACAACAACTGAGGATCCTTAATTCGCTTTTGTTTGGCTTGTCTGATGTGAAACAAGATATCTCTAGAGTCAAGGACATACCAATCGGACTTCAAGATCACCTGCCGTGCGATTTTGTCATCATCGGGCAGATCATGGCGCTTCAGGTAATCTATAATGAAAGAATCAGGGTCCTGCTGCTGATACCTCTGGATGAGAGCCAATGTATGCTCGTCTGGATGATACCATTTCGGCCTTTTACCACGCACATGCTCTGCTGACCCCTCCATTGGAGTAGGCTGTTCCTGATCAGTAGTAGTCACGTGTTCCCTGGTCGCTGCCAAGGGAGTAATCTGTTCTTGTATGTTGTAAACATTTCTGGCAGGTTCCCAGCCAGTGCTTGCTGTAACAGGTGTAGCACATGATGCTAGCAGGTTTGCTGAGGGGTCATGGCTTACTCCCCCAGGTTCATGTGGGTAACGACTAAGGAAGTCTGCGTGTTTGATCGACTCACCTGGACGGTATTGGATTTCGTAATCCTTTGAGGCGAGTAGCATCGCCCATCTACCTAGTCTACCCCTGGGTGATGGAATAGACTGTAGCCATTTCAAAGCTATGTGGTCAGTTATCACAGTAAAGTCTGGCAACACCTAACTTTGACCCAATGGAATGCGGAAGTTAGGAAATTGATAGTTGGATTTTCTACGGACCTTTAATCACACGCGGCTCTTGAATAACCGGTGGAGAGTGCGAACAATAGGGGAACGATCTCAACTGATCGACAAGCATGATTAAAAACCGCAAAGCTCTGTCACATTACATGACTTCCGCATTCCATTGGGTCGAAGTTAGATGTTGCCAGACTTTAACCTTCCTGTGTTCAATCAGGTGATCGAAATAACCGAAAGCATAGACTACTGCCAGACATTCCGGATTGGATTGTTCTACGTTTGACCGACAAGTTGCGATGTCGACCTCAGAAGCCAGGTGAGCAACCTGAGTTAGCGGATGCAACATTACAGGTACACCAGTTGGATTAATGATCTTCAGGGCGAGTTCATGGCCCTCGCCCCCCTTGTGGGCAGTGATGTACTCCGGATAGATAATATAGCTACGTTTCTTCATGCTAGGTATGTTAGGTACAACCAAAGCCCTTGTAGGAGGGAATTCCAGTGAAGTGCGCGCTGTTACCTGAGCACTCTCATGAGGTCCCAAAACGACACCTTGGGTGAGATTGACAGATGCACCTGGTTGATTACCTGGAGGCAACAATGGAATTGACTCCGACTCATTCAGTATGAACCTATTTTTCTGAAAATCCATAGTTACGCCCATCTGATGTAAAAAATCTGATCCCAACAGTATGGATAGTGCCATATCCTCGCACAAGTAAAATGGAAATGTACATTCCGTGGTTCCTATCGTAAGGGTCACTGCTATGACTCCGCTAAGGCTTAGAGCTTGGCCATTTACAGATTTAGCAAACGAAAACATTGGAGTAAACGTTGGCCTATACTCGAAGAGCTTGTCCACTCTTCTCAGAACTGATGGTTTAACCAAAGACAGGGAGGCACCACTGTCAGCTAGTGCGCGGTGGGTTACACCATAGAGTGATATGTCAACGTAACTCTCGTGATTCGCCTTCTGAAAGGCAACCAGAGGCTCTGAAGCCGTAGCCGAAAGCTCAAGATCAAAATTTTCCCTATAACTACACATTTTTCTCAGTTCTTCTTCAGTTGGTATAGGAAACCACTCATCTTGCTCAACTCTGGCCTGTTCGTTGCACAACGGCCAGTTTACCTGATGGACATCAACACAACCTTCGTTAGACTCCGAGGTCATTGGAGGTACAACTTCTTCACCTGCCCAGGTCACTGAGGGATTCGAATTAACTAAACAACAATACTCATCATCGCCGTGCGATGTACATTTACCCTGAGGTACCGGTGCCTGAACACCAAGATGAGGCCGTGCCTCATGAATCTTTGTTTCGCGAACAGAACAACAATTCATACTGACTTCTTCTACGAACTTACCCTGAGGTATCTCAATAATGCTTTTACAAGGCCGGACCTTGCAAGTTTCTAACGTTTTGACCTTCTCAATGACCGGGCAAAGCAAAGGAGTAGTCTCCTCGCATACCGAAGTTGGTACCTGGACAGGAAGATCAAAGCATGGAACATCGTTCTCATGATAAGATCTTCGCTGGTCCACAAGGATAGGGTTACCTGTTTCCCATGAAAGATTGTATTCCTGTACACACACATGATTTAATTGAACATACGAATTTACATTTGCATAATCCGCAGTGGTCACAAAACATAAATCTGCCTTATTCTGTAAGGACCGTTCTCTTGCATCTTCCACTTGGTGGCTTTCTTCAGGAACATTGACGCTCTTCTGGTCGGCCGTCCACGACTGATGATCCTCGAAAGAATTTTGACAGAGATGATCTTTGACATCCTCCATCCAGTTCTGGGCTGGGCACATCTCCAGGTCTCTAAATAAACTGTCTGACGTCGGGATCCCTTCCGGATCCTGCATAAAATAATCCCATGCATAGTTCTCATGGGGTTCTACGTTGAAAGAGTTCCAGTCCTCATTGAAAGAATTCTGGTGCACTACACCTTCCGATTGCTGGGCAGCAGTGCACCAGCCTATTAGTTTCCCTGGTCTCTTAGTTCCATCCTACATTCGGCCGTAGACTGATTACACTGGCCGTGATTTTTACAGAATTTCCCTTGCATTTTTCTCATGTCCTTCTTCCAGCAGCTGTTTCGCAGGTGTCCAACCTGACCGCACTCGAAACAGATTGGCTGACCGTCCACTGTTCTGTTAAAGCGTGTGGGCCTGGGCAACTGTTGGGCGTCGCAGGTTTACTGCCTTTACGAGCTCCTCGAGCTTCTCCATTACTTGTTTGTGTTGGGCCTCATATCGGGCCTTATCTTGGTTATATTCGGCGCTCGACACCAGATGTTGTCTCTGATGCACCGAGGTTTCGGTCGCCTGCATCACATTAGCCACATGAGGGCGTTCAATTTGGAGGCAGGCATCCTCCGTTTTAGCCGCCGTAATTGCAGCCAGGGTTGCGGGCCTATGCCGCCACACTGCTGCCTTCAGTTTAGGCCTCAGAGCTTTCACTAACATGTTCTTACGGTCTTGTTCGGGCACATTGTATTTGACGCAACAGTTGTTAAAAACGTCCAAAAAATCGTCGAGTGACTGATTTTCTCCTTGAGAATAATCATAAAGTTTCATTCGCTGGAGCAACTCCTGCTCCTCCGAGTGGAAACGCGCACGAAATACGTTCCTTATGTCTTCAAAGTTTACGGCCTCTCTTACTGCCTGGGGCAGTGCTTTAAACCACCCGTAGGCCACACCCTGTAGATACAACGGAAACTGTTGACACCACCTTTCTTGTGGTATCCTAGTGGCTGTCATCCAGTCTGAAAACTTATTTAAAAAGATGTCAACATTGTCATTAGAATGGCCCAAAAATGCGTTAGGCCTAAGCTGTTCACCGCTGAGCCGAGTGGCTACAGCCACAAGATGGTCCATATCATCCATTTTGTATCGGAATTCCAATTCACTGATTGAGAAATGAATTCTAGTTAGTTCCAGGTGTATTAACGGGCATCCCCAGGTAAACAAGTTCGATGTTACTGGAGAAACGACATTTTCTCCGTGACAGGATGTAGTGCATTACACTACACCAAAAGGCACTAATTTTGTTCCTTTTCAGCTGCCGTTGGCCCATGATATTCCCGTTCGCATACTATGCCGTAAGATTTAGAATAGATCCCGTATTCCTTCCAGCAGAATACCCGCTATTTCTCCACTATGTCGCGGGGTTTGTGAATTGTGAAACGTGACTCGTGTGTGTGACGGGTGTGGCATGAATATAAAACGGGGACGACGAATTCCAAGACTCGCTTGCCTGCGAGAGGCACTTTATTGGAATCTACGGGAAACATATTTAACATTACAGATACAATCCTCCAAACTCTGAAAACCGAACTAAACTAAAACTGTCTTTCCACTTAAGTCTATCCCATCTTTCTGATCTATCGCATCTTCCTGAAAACTTTCTACGACTCAACTGAACTCGACTGAAACTGAACTAAAACTCCACTCAAACTGTCTTTCCTGGGCGTCTACCAGGTTTTTAAACTAAGCAACCTTTGCATTTTTCACATTTTGTTGCCTTTTTGGGCATGCCGTTACCTTGTTTGACCGGCCCAACGAACACCGATACAATGGACTCGCTCAAAGGCGAATCTAACATACTAACCAGTCTACCCTTGGATTGGGAAGGGTCTACCTGTCACTATACATGTATGTTAACGGTTACTGAAGATAGGCCTACAAGATGTTTCGGACTAGCCATCTCAGATACAATTTTGCTTGATATATTGAGCAAGCCAAGGTCATGCCAAGGTTGCCTTCGATGTTTCTACATGTACATTACTGCATAGGTACTTATACACATAGGCCTACACTTCTACACAGTATTCACAAAAGCTTCCGTAAGTCCCTCCGCAACTTTGCGGTTCCCGTATCTCTAAGGACACGAATGATGCAGTGACTTTTGACGTCATGACGTCAAATACAATGCGTTCATTTCATCATGTCCATTTCATTTTTGTGTTGGATGCTGTCAAGACACAGGTTATGGCAGGGATTTTGATGCTTGAGGAAGAAAACCGACGTGCGCTTCGTCGTCAGCGTACTAGTATTTTGCGTGATCGGCTCCACCCATTGGAGATCTACGATGAAGTAGACTTGATGAAGAGATATCGCATGCCGCGTCCTGTTTTACTGGAGGTATTCAACCTAATTGGTGATCAAGTTGAGCATCCGACGATGAGATGCAATGCCATCCCCGCATCACTTCAAATCCTAACAGCCTTGAGGTATTTTGCAACCGGGAATTTCCAGCTTGTTAGTGGTGACATGCATGGAATCTGAGCCAATCCTCGGTGTCCAGGATCATCTTTAGAGTTGCAACAGCGTTGAGAAATGTGTCGCCACGAATCATCAATTTTCCAGCTGATCGACTGACCCAAAACGAAGTTAAGGAAGGCTTCTACGACGAGCGACACAGAATTCCGAACGTATTGGGTTGCTTGGATGGTTCCCTGGTCAGAATAAAATCTCCATCGCAAGACGAAGAAGCTTATGTATGCAGGCATCAGTACCATGCTATCAATGTCCAGGGTGTTTGTGACCACGAGAAGAAATTCACCAATATTGTTGCACGCTGGCCCGGATCGACACATGACGCATTCATATGGACTCATTCACGTCTTAATGCCGCAAATTTTTAGCAACTTACGGTGCCGATCTACGGATGCGTAACTTTACGGACGTTTCGTGAATATCACCGTAGTTCCTACGGTGGCGTTACGGGAGGTTTACGGTACCGTAACTGGTTACGGATGCTTTGTGAATATCCATGTTTCAAAGAAGAGCAAGAATACCCGTAAGGAGTTGCTCCTTCTTCTCCAGCTTGTCCTTAGGCTGCACTGACTAAGGTCGATCGTTCAGGCAATGGTAACAAAATTAATATGATATCCTCATAATTTTCTGCATTATCGATTCCATCATGGCAGAGTTTTGCCATGGATTGAAATTCATCCCAGCTGCTGAGGACAAATCCACAGACGAGATCTCTGTATTGACTGTGGCCTGTGAGGTTCCTTGGTCCGTGTATCGCTTTGTTGAGGCAGTGGAAAAAGCAGTTGCCATCTCCAAGTACATGTACTATTTCAAACTTTTGATTGACGGTGTTGTTGTTGTCCTCTTTCACACCATCTTTTGGGGAATTGCTGGTACCGGTACTGTCGGTGTCTTCCATGACCTAAACAAACCGTTGATTAAAGCAGACTGTGTTGTTCATCATCTGGTGAGAGACACTTACACTGTTCACAGTTGTCGTCCTGTTGCTGTGGACATGTGATGTGTCTGCAGTGACAGAACCATTTCATTTCCTCTTGTTATTTTGAATACTTTTCATTCAACAATACGCATCTCATGGTAGGTGGCAGACTAAAAAAAATGATGTTCATAATAACGACATGTCAGGCCTAATGATGTTTTCTCTTGCAAACACAACCTCTGCAAGACTGCTGACTGCTGCCTTAGGACACGGGCATCTGGAGAGTAAATAGTAAAAGTAGGGCCCAGTCTCCAAGTTACACATGGAGTTTCTGAAGGAAACGACAGGGTATGCATGTTGTCAACAAGAAATCGAGGATTTTTTCACCAGTTTTTGCGGAGCGCGAATGTTTTATGGCCGCGGTTGAAAAGTGGCCGGTTTCACACTAAGAAGGCATGAAATAACTGGATTATTCAATGTAGGCCGTGAGACATGCCCATTTATTTTTCACTTTCGTAGCGTAGTTCTGGTAACTAAACATTTCTTCCTGTTTTATATGAAGATGGACATGCTGAACACATTCAGCTTGTTACCACAAGACAAAACCTGCACATTTCCAAGATGGCCGCCCTTTTTTAGAGGGCCAAAGGGGTTAACAGTAGGGGTCAAAAATTTGATGTCTTCAAATCATATCAACATGGGTATCAAATTAAAGGTCTCAGTGAGTACAACAACATGGCATGGGTTTCATTCCCCAAAATGTACACTGCAACCATTGAGGGGGTCAAAAAGGGCCACAAATCCGACTTTTTACCCCTTCTGACAAGTTTCACGGGAGCTGCAGGTGGATGGAAATATTTTTTTTCAACATTGCTCTCATAGAGCTCCAAAATGATACCCATGATGACACCCTTTGGGTAACAGTTTTCAAGATCCCGAATTTGGACCCTTTTTGGACCCTTTTTTTGAATCTCGAAAACTGTCATCCAAAGGGTGTCATCATGGGTATCATTTTGAAGCTCTATGAGAGCAATGTTGAAAAAAAATATTTTCATCCACCTGCAGCCCCCGTGGAACTAGTGGGAAGGGGTCAAAGGTCGGATTTGTGGCCCTTTTTGACCCCCTCAAGGATTGTAGTGTACATTTTGGGGAATGAAACCCATGCCATGTTGTTGTACTCACTGAGACCTTTAATTTGATACCCATGTTGATATGATTTGAAGACATCAAATTTTTGACCCCTACTGTTAATCCCTTTGGCCCCCTAAAGGGGCGGCCATCTTGGAAATGTGCAGGTTTTGTCGTGTGGTAACAAGCTGAATGTGTTCAGCATGTCCATCTTCATATAAAACAGGAGGAAATATTTAGTTACCAGAACTACGCTGCAAAAATCAAGAAATAGCCATATTTTCCCGTGTTGTCTCACGGCCTAATGTTGTGGGTAATAAACTTTGATTATTTGTGTTTCTAGTGAAGGAAAAATGTCCGTAGCTTCGTTTGAATCCAAGTTCAAGCGGTTTGTCTTGCTTTTTGGTGCAAAACTCGATCCGAGACTTTGGTGAAAAAATCCTCGATTTCTTGTTGACAACATGCATACCCTGTCGTTTCCTTCAGAAACTCCATGTGTAACTTGGAGACTGGGCCCTACTTTTACTATTTACTCTCCAGATGCCCGTGCTTAGGACCAGCGAGGACGGGCCTCGGCCCAGCTGGCCACTTTCCCGAAAATTCTACCGGTAGGCCTACCTCTTTACCAGGTTCAAGCAATTTGTTTTAAAATCTGCTAGGCCTAACTGTTGTTTTTGAAGAATGAATGGGCATAGGCCTCCCGCCTAAGCTTAGATGGAGGGCTAGGTCCAGGAAAAACTGTACAGTGGGACCATGGGACAAGCTGGTAGTGCGTAATAAAAACACCCTGTAACATGAAAATGTGGGCTATCAAGACATAATTTGGGGTAGGTTATTCAGAATTGGCTCCTTTAGATCGGAATATAGTAGTCTAAAACATACTAGGCCCGTTTTATTTTAGCCTGATATTTACCGTTCCCGGCAGGGGTGTAAGGATACTGGTTTCAGGGCTGTGAAATGGCGGCGATTTCGTATGATATTTGCATTGTCCGAGAAAATTGCCAATAAAAAGAGATAGAATCATTGGAATTTAATGAAACTCAAATATGATACTCTCAACAAATGCCACATGAGCCTGTGAAAATTTGAATTGGCTCCTATGTGTAGTTTTTGAATTATTTGGCAAAATGTATGTACAGTTGATGTACAGGACGTGTACAGAAAATTTTATTGTGGACCTAGCCCTGGAGGAAGAAGACAGTAGGCCTAGGCCTGACATCCCATCGGCCTAAATGAATGACATGATAATGGAATGGTCGATCATGATGGATGAGTGGAGTGGAGAGCCCAGGCCTACTCCTTCTCCTCCTTCTTGGCCTATTTGCAGTGTAAAACACCATATTATGCATCTTTTCTGAGATATTTACCTTTCAACAAATATGTATGTTAGTGACGTTTTATTCAGTTGTGAATAAATCGGTGTTTGTCTTCGGGTGTTTCGTTCTCCATCAGCATGATCCGGGTAGAAAGACGCTCACGACGTCAAGAGCAGACGCTAATTTGTTGTTTTCTTGTTAATCGCTAGGTGGCAGCACAAAATAGGCTACTGCACATGCGTACATGTTCGTCTTTCGGCTCGGTCATGCATGTCATGTCTGGATTCTTCATTTTGGGGCTGAATTTCCGACGCACCAACACATTCCAGTCTCCACAGATTCCATTTTCAAGGGAGTGGAATGCAAATCAGTGAACCATTTATCGGATACAATGGAAATTTTGGAACAGATTGTTGGTGCGAGGTGACACTTGAGGATTTTCTTCATGGACGGTCGGACATGTGCATGTCAACACGGCTTTTCGGGGTAGGCTTGGCCTAGTTTCCTTGGAAACTCAATTTCGGGCTTGGGTTATTTGTGTTCGCCCGTCGATATTTTACGAACTGCCGGTGTACAGTTCATGACAGTGCCCAATGTAGATTTGAAATTCTATCTAGAATATTCTATCCAGTAGGCCTATTAATATCGCAACATCAGTTTTTTTCTTAATTTCTCTTGTGCGTTTACTATTTTTTACATCTATTTTCAAATATACAGTCAGGCAGTATAAGGACGGTCCATGGCAAACATGGTGTTGAAAATTTGGATTGAAAAATCTCACTGCTGATGAAAATATCAAGCCATGAAAAAGAAATATCAAAACATGAAAACGACAAAATCTTCATGTGATACTGGATCACTCTTCCTTTTCAGGATAATGAAGCCTGATGATAAGCAAGGATTTACAAGCAAAAAAATCAAAAATATCAATTTTGAACAAAGATATTTGATATTATCAAAAAATATCAAAAACTGTGATATTGTGATATTATGATATTATAAAATCATTGTGATATTATAAAATATCAAAAACTGTGATATTATCAAAAAAGCACATTTCTATCCATACACGTATGGGGAGAAATCTATTTGGGGTTCCCCCCTCTAGGGACAATTGCTCGCGGGAGTTTCCTGGAACTATAATCACTGTGCATATCCCAGGTCAGTTCGCACGCTCTGCTGCACCGAGCCCACCTATCAGGGGGCTCCAGGCTGTCACGTGGTGCTAGCAGCCAATCGCAGGCTTGCGCGCGAATCCGAGCTAACCCAGATTCCTGGGGCTCATAATTATTCCGGCTTTACAGGAAACGACAGCTCGTTACAACTTTTGAAATTCTTTGCTATTTTCACCGTCTTTTGTACCTATTTTCTTAAATCTTCGGATCGGCTAGTAGGCAAGTATTATGGACGTTCATGCCCTGATCGTCGGTAGCAGTTTCGTCAAGAGGTTTGACCAGTTTGTGCATGAACGGGACGAATTAGGCCAGTGGGTCGATCCGAGCCGGCTGAATGTCGGTTTAGAACAGTGCTTTGCACGTGTACAAATGCATGGTGTCTCAGGCCTCACGGCCGCGGCTCTATGTGCAAAGTATGAGTCGCAGGTTCGTGAATTGCTGCCGCATCTTGTTGTCTGTCATGCTGGCGGGAATGACCTGGCCAGGCGGGACAGTCTGTCGGTGGCGGCCGATATCTATGATTTTGGCGTTCTCCTCACGGAATCGTACGGGGTTGAACACTTCGTTGTGTGCACTGTATTACCGCGTTACAGCACTGCCGCTCACGGTAAATTAAAATATGGTATACATGAATCTGTGTTCAGGACTAAGGCCACTGCGTTAAATACCCAGTTGGCCAACTTTATGGATGGGAAACGTTTGCATTTTTGGTCTCTCTCCTCTCTGACTGGTCCCGAAACTGGTCCAGCTGCTGTTTCGGGAGACGGGGTACATTTGAATGCAAAAGGCATGGCAAAGTACTTCAGAGAGCTGAGGGGTTTAATTTTGAAGTACTCCAACCGTCTGCATGATGAACATCGTTGGAGTTACTATACACTGTAAAAAATAACCGTAATTTTACGGATATTTACTCCATAATTTTGCAGAAATATACCAGTTTTATTACGGAGAGCAGTAAAGTTCCGTAATTTTAATAAAAATATATAAATTGTCCGTAAATTTACTGAATTAGCCTTGAATTGCTTAATTTCCCGTAAATTTATGTACAACGTGCAACTCCACGACATACTTTCCGTGAAATCACAGGCATGACAGGAATTTTCCCAAACAAAACAAGTTCTAAATAAATTTGGAGGTCGGGAAAACTATGATTTAGTGTTGCAAAAAAAACACAATAAACTGACTTGACGGCAGTGTTAGAGATTGAAAATGTAGACTACTGTCTCCCGACTGCAACGGTGTTGACCGCGAATTGATGCCTGGTGATTGTTGGCCTGACCCAAATCCCAGACACGCCTCGTCCAGCGAGTGTACCGCTTTCACTTTCTGTTCAACATCTTTATCACATTCAATCTCATGGTCAGCTGTGATATCCGATTAATTACGGTGCTCTCTGTCGGTAACATATGATATCCATAGAAAACAATGAAAAAGTTATTTATTCATTCTGAGACGAAGAGCCGTCAGATAATCACCAGATTGTGACGGAATTAACTAACACGCACAGCACTGCTGTCAAACACTCTGCTGCACATGTAATGCACACAAATTGGGTCTATGTACGGCCATGGCCTAGTCCTACCGAGTGCATGATGGATTCAGAGGAGGCCTAGCCTAGCTAGCCCAGCTGGCTGGGCCTACTCATACTCATCATACATTCTCATGATAACGGTGCCGTAGTGTCACTGTCGTATGTGTCGTATAAATTGACAGAAAAAATGTCCGGCGGCTGAATTACACGGAAACATAATTTTTACGGCTCATTCCGTTCTTTTGAGGTATTCTTTTCGTTTTATTAGGTATCCTTCACGAGGAAACGTATCTATAGACGGACGTATACCAGGCGGATAACCTAAACTCGCCAATTACTAAGTTTCGCCGTAACATTGCATGAAGTGCATTATCCAGAGTTAACGGAACCAGTGTGGGGGTAGGGATAGATTTTAGAGGATTTGTTTCTGAATAGATGGTTGTTTTAAAGTTGATAAAGTGATAAAGTTATAACTGAAAACGGAAGGTAATAGGGCATGCCCCTGAAGAACTAATAAAGAACTATAAAGGCGGTGAAAGTATTAGGCCTAAGGCCTAGCTACAGTGACAGGCGAACGCCAACCGACTCTGCCGCCAAGGTGGAATGGTTGTGGTCAATGTGGATGGTAACTAAGTGGCAGAATGGGTGGTTGGTGAGAGGATGCATTGTCCAAGTATGGCCAATGCATCCTCTCACAGAGTGTTGGTGTCTTTCCCCTCTGTTTGGAATAGGCCTAGAGCACTCAGTGGCCCACGAAAAAAACACACAACCGACTGGAAGCCGTAAAATAAGTGTGTATCGGTAGGCCTAGGCGTAGTCCATGATGTTCTTCTCACATAATCTTCTTTCCCTCTTCTTTTCACCCTCTGTTTGCAATAGAGCAACATGTGGCCTAGGCCTACACAAAAACACACAACCGACTGGAAGCCGCACGCAGCGTAGGCCCTTGCGTCCCGAAAACAAAAGTACCGGTACATTAAAAAACAAACAAAATCCCACTCGACATGCTCGACGTGACCCTTTGGCAATTCTCCCACTCTCCAACACACACACAGCACTCTCCCACCCCAGAGGCTAACCATACGCAATGGGCATATAGATTTGTTCCAACTATGTCATCAAAATCTGAGCTGTTGAATCGCCTGACTTTTTGCATTCATTTCTGCACTGTACTTCCCCAAGCAACGTGTACATCATAAGCCGGCGGCTGAAACCCATGACGTCACGAAAACTTGTGCTGTTCAACCGCCTGACACAATGCACACTTCACTGCCGTACACGACGCAGACCAGTACAGCGCTTGCAACAGGCGGTGGCATATCGTTACGTCAACAATACTTGTGCATCTCCAAAAACACCCAAATATCTTTAAATCCAACATCGCTTTCTCCACAGTATAAGTCACTATCTACATCTTTCCCAATTATCTATTGATGGACAGCCATAACAAGGAGCAACTTCATCCCCTTGGTACCAAACGAACGCCTATGAGCTACAAACCCGAAAATCACCTACACTATAAAAATATCAGCAGCGATCCATAAAGGCCTTCGTCGTGTACTGCCGCCTGTAGGCGGGTTCCGGGATCATTGCGTCTAGGGGGCGTGATGTCTCCGCCTTGGCGAGTTTGCGACCTTAAGGCTTCCTGTACATAGAAGTATACGGTATTCGGTATACTCTATACGGTATACTGTATACGGACACGGCGATTTATATAGGATATACGCTGGGCTGAACTCGGCAATTTGGTCGTTCGATTTGCATTGTCGGAAAGTACCGTACTAAAGTCGTGTAGAGGATGTGTCAGGACGTTTTTTACACACAACCCCCTAGTGTCCGAGAACGGGTTAGCATTTTGGGGGCACTCCAGGGCCGTATTTAA
>NMRB01001165.1:0-10230 GCA_002633025.1 Notospermus geniculatus | reverse complement strand
TTGACAACATTGTCCATGTACGTATTTACATTTTTTAGTACAGTTTACAAACGTTTAAACACCATTTTATCTACCGCCCAGACTCCCGTCTGGCCTCCCTATTAAAATGTCTAAAAATAGATTTAGAAATCGCCGAAATTTGTACCTTTCCTGACGTTTGTTCGTACTGCCCAACCAATCAGGTCGACAGCTAATGGTAGACTATCACCAGACGCAATATGACGTTCAAACTCCGCAAAAGAAGGCCGTAAACGTCAAGTAAAGCTTGATTACGTCATACAAATGCTTTGGAAAAGTGGTGTGAAAATAGGGGTCCATATGGCCGCAGCTGGCGCTCCAAGCGGCTCCATAGCGAACCAATATCATTTAGAAATAAGTAAACTGACCAATCTATGCCTATTCCCGACTACGGTCAGTATACGCAGAGGAAAAATCGTGCAAGCGGGATTCCTTGTATAGTGCTTTTCAGAATGTCCAGTCATTTTTGCACTCAGTTGACCTTGCAATGGAACCTAACCACAAGCCACAAATTGGCCAGTTACGTGTGCATGCCAATAAACGGCTGACCGACTTCTAATAGGACCTTGTTCAGGTCTTTACTCTGATTCAAGATAATCATGCAATCATGCACACTAACTGGCCCATCTGTAGTTTGTGGTTAGGTTCCATTGCAAGGTAAAATGAGTGCAAAAATGACTGGACATTCTGAAAAGCACTTTATACGCGAATAGCGTGCACCGTTCCTCGTATAGGGCTATGTAACCCGCTCATTGAAATAAGCTTGTTCGTTTTCTAGTATACGCGTGCATAAGGCTTCCTGTACATAGAAGTATACGGTATTCGGTATACTCTATACGGTATACGGTATACGGATACGGCGATTTATATAGGATATACGTTGGGCTGAACTCGGCCATTTTATCGTTGGATTTGCATTGATGGAAAGTACTAAGACATGTGAAGGATGTGTCAGGACGTTTTTTACACCCAATCCCCGAGTGAACAAGAAAGGGTTATCATTTTGGAGACACTCTGTAAAATATTTCTTTTGCTGAATATTCGAACCTGAACTTTTGTTTCACAATCAGATAGTGACTACCAATATTCTTTGACTTTGATTGCCGTGTTTATATTTCTGCTGAAAATCAGCGAAAAAAATTATTTGGAATGAGTTAACTGGCCAATCTATGCCTATTCTCCTGACCACGCTCAGTATACGCAGAGGAAAAATCGTGCAAGCGCGATTCCTTCTATACGCGAATAGCGTGCACCGTTCCGCGTATAGTGCTATGTAACTGGCGCTGAAAGGGTAAATGTCGTCCTGGGTATATACAAAGATTACCCAGGATCTCAATCTTCACTAAAACAATACCCTGGGTGTAGTTTCGGTAGACATACGCTGAAAGACGCTCTGGCAGCAGGTGATATTTGTGGCACCAACCACCTCCTGAAATACATTACGTCATGGAAATGAAGTCCAATTTCCTATTTCGTACTTCATGTTTCGACAGATTTGCGAAACCTCAATGTCAACTGATCACAAATGCTGTGGATATCTGACTTTTAAGAGCGACCTTCCCTTTAAAAATTTATAAAAGAGTTTTAAAGTAAATCACTGGACTATTTTCACTCCCCAGCGAGCAGTTTAATAGGGCGAGATTCAGAACAGCCAGACAACCCAATTTTGAATTGCACCAGACCGTTGCAATCACAGCCAAGGGGGCAATGATGACGACCAAAGCAGACAGCTAAACTAATAGAGTTACCTCTTGAGTGGTGAAAACTGCATTTTTTACCAATAAAACCTCGAGTGGTGAAAATTGCATTTTTTTACCAAAAAACATAATATTTCACTCGGCTAAAAGCTGACCAAAGTTTGTATTCAATGAAATTGAAATCATTAGCGACTCAGCCAAACAGACACTTGGCGAAAAAAGCACCAACACAATTTTTCACTTAGCTCTGTCGGCTGCTTTAGAAGGAATGCGATAACAGCCAGCCAGAGTCGCATCATTGATTTGTTATTGTGAATCGCCTCACACGGTCTTAGCTAACAGTAACAGTGTTAGATTAATTCAGTTAGTATACAACGAGGGTTTGTACAAAGTTTCAGAGACTGAAATCATGTTACATATGAGAACACCAGGTGGGGTAATTCGATATGACGTGGGCCAGGCATTGATGTGATACTCAGACAGATGAGGGGAGCAAAAACCTTTACAAATTGATCAACTCAAGGACAATGTCAGTTGACAATGATGAAAGTTGGATGACTGTAGGGTTAGTTTCTTGGCGACTAGGCCCACTCCTGGTGTTTTTTGTAGAAAATGAGAAGCATGCTCTGCACAACAAGTAGCAACCTGTGTCACTCTCGGTTCTTGGTTGGACTTAAACGCAACAGTTGTGCAAGTGATGAAATGTAGAGGGAAACCAGTGCCCCAAGTTATAGATGTTTGTAAGAGTTCTTTTTTAAAAGGAAGGGGGTGCACTGATCCGCTCATAACTTCATCATCAATTTTTTGGATAATAAGCTGTTAACTCGTTGTCAGTTATAGTCTTAAAGGGCCACAATATTGCTACTTTTGTCAACAGCTGGTGCCACTGCATCTTTCTCCAAACACCGTACTTTTACCTTTCACCCCAGTGTTGGAGAATGTATGATTACAATACAACTAGCAATTACCCGTGCTCCGCACGGACTGTGGGGTATAACATTTCCGGTAGTTCACTTGGACTTGGCAGTCAGTACGGTCACGTGCCAGTAATTGACCAATCAGCGCGGGGTTACATGGTAAAAGTAGATCTTAAAAAACCCAGTTTTCTCCATTTATCATAGATAAACGCTGAAAGACGCTCTGGCAGCAGGTGATATTTGTGGCACCAACCACCTCCTGAAATACATTACGTCATGGAAATGAAGTCCAATTTCGTATTTCGTACTTCATGTTTCTACAGATTTGCGAAACCTCAATGTCAACTGATCACAAATGCTGTGGATATCTTGACTTTTAAGAGCGACCTTCCCTTTAAAAATTTATAAAAGAGTTTTAAAGTAAATCACTGGACTATTTTCACTCCCAAGCGAGCAGTTTAATAGGGCGAGATTCAGAACAGCCAGACAACCCAATTTTGATTTGCACCAGACCGTTGCAATCACAGCCAAGGGGGCAATGAAGACGACCAAAGCAGACAGCTAAACTAATAGAGTTACCTCTTGAGTGGTGAAAACTGCATTTTTTACCAATAAAACCTCGAGTGGTGAAAATTGCATTTTTTTAACCAAAAAACATAATATTTCACTCGGCTAAAAGCTGACCAAAGTTTGTATTCAATGAAATTGAAATCATTAGCGACTCAGCCAAACAGACACTTGGCGAAAAAAGCACCAACACAATTTTTCACTTAGCTCTGTCGGCTGCCTTAGAAGGAATGCGATAACAGCCAGCCAGAGTCGCATCATTGATTTGTTATTGCGAATCGCCTCACACGGTCTTAGCTAACAGTAACAGTGTTAGATTAATTCAGTTAGTATACAACGAGGGTTTGTACAAAGTTTCAGAGACTGAAATCATGTTACATATGAGAACACCAGGTGGGGTAATTCGATATGACGTGGGCCAGACATCGATGTGATACTCAGACAGATGAGGGGAGCAAAAACCTTTGCAAATTGATCAACTCAAGGACAATGTCAGTTGACAATGATGAAAGTTGGACGACTGTAGGGTTAGTTTCTTGGCGACTAGGCCCACTCCTGGTGTTTTTTGTAGAAAATGACAAGCCTGCCCTGCACAACAAGTAGCAACGTGTGTCACTCAGTTCTTGGTTGGACTTAAACGCAACAGTTGTGCAAGTGATGAAATGTAGAGGGAAACCAGAGCCCCAAGTTATAGATGTTTGTAAGAGTTCTTTTTTAAAAGGAAGGGGGTGCACTGATCAGCTCATAACTTCATCATCAATTTTTTGGATAATAAACTGTTAACAGATATTATATCAGTTATAGTCTTAAAGGGACACGATATTGCCACCTTTTGTCGACAGCCGGTGCCACCGTGGTGATTGCATCTTTCTCCAAATACTGTACTTTTAACTTTTACCTTTCGCCCCAGTGTTGGAGTATGTATGATTACAATACAATGTATGCGTGGATACCCTAGGAACAAGAGTAACTCTACATGGAGTGAGGTTGATAAGCAGTAGCTTAACAACATTGTCAATAGAGGTCTCCCTTAATGCAGGTATGTTTTGCGCAGGATAGGGAAGGAATAGATTGGCTCTTTAATGTGATCAGCTTGTAAGGAATTTGACGAAACAAATGCTGAATTTGAAACAGAAACTTCTCAACAAGATTTTTGTGTTAAACTGATTTGACCAACATATCAATCATCCACACCCAACTCTATTCAATAAACTGTAGAAGACCAAACAGATTTCATTCAAAGTGAAAATCGACACCAATTATGGAGTACTTTGATGAAGTTCATCACGGCCTCAATGGCGTTGGTATCAAATCTGGACTGTTCACCAAATCACTGTTAATATGAACAGGTAGTCAATAAACACTTGAAGGGCTGCGCACAGCAATTTGGGGGCCATCTCAAAGGTTGTGAGAAACCGTCCGCATTGCTGAACGAATTGAATAGCCTACCATGACAGCAATATTAGGTGACATTCTTTTGTAACACCCTGTATAATATACCCAGCAGTCTAAAGTACACTCGTTTGAACCACTATCATATTACTATTAACCAATACATTTAATACCCACCCCTATGTAGCCTTGAAATGTCATAACATTCACGGACACCTATTCATCAAAATATTTAATCAACTATTGTCAAACTGACAGTGGAATTATATACAGCTGTTCAAGTTGGCAAATAATAACGGAACAGTTGGATGCACGTCATAAAATGGTGAAATGTTGAATCGACTAAAGTGCAACACCGAAATTATCAACAGAAATATTTCATCCACTGAATATGATTATTACGATTATGGCTCTGGGTGAGTTTTTTCTTCCTGATATAATCATTTCATATTGATCAGAATATCATGAGTTTTTTAGCCACCATATGCTGCCATCCCATGATTGATGTCCAGTAGACTTTGTGGCTCTGCACTATCAGCAAGAACTTGGCCTCTTTCTTTTTTGTATCAGCTCAGGGTTCTCCACTAGTGTAACAGAACGGGCACGGCGCCCGTTCTAAATGCAGGATTGATCTCAGCGCCCAGTCTAAAAATCCGCCGCCCGGTCAAAAAAATCACCGCCCGGTCAAAATTATTTACTTTAAATAAAACTGAGGTTTTCCAAGCACCGACGGGAGCCAGATTTGCATTCCAAAATGCCGGAAAATCGCATTTCAGGGCTTCTAGATTTCAAATTTTTCTGGGGGAGGCCCCCAGACCGCCCGCTGAGGACACGCGTGCGGCAGCGGCTTCAGATATCAGTAACTGTGTGACGTCACCAGCGTCCGGTCTGTTTCAAACCCCCCAGCTGTGCGTCCTCCAAGCATCCTGAGGTAATCAGTGCTGAGGTAATCAGTGCTCACTCCCTTCGTCACCGAACACAACAATTTGTGCATGACGACGAAGGGAGCGAGCAGCAAGAGCCACTGATTACCTCAGGATGAACTCCACACCCGTAAAATGTGCAACACGCGACAGTGACTCAGATCCATCCAGGAACTGTGCATGAACAAACCTGCTGTTAATTTAGTTGTCCACAAAAATGGACTTTGTTTCTTGCGAGCCGAGGGAATGCATATTAGCAGAGAACAACATGATAACACAAAAACTGAGATTAGCGACGCATGTCAACGGGGATTTCAGTTGATTGGCTAGTCACTGTTGTTTTTATTGATAAGAAATACTGCTGTTTCCAGCAAGGTATTTTATCATTTGTCCAGGCACGGCAAGTGGTTATGATGTGCATTTAGAATGGACAGCAGTTGATGATGAATTGCCTGTTGACACGCAAAGTTGTTAGAATGATCAATGTTGCAGGTTGGGGTAAATTACCTGTAAACAAAGAAACCGCAGCGTTGGAGCTCACGAAACCTCATCTGGAAATGTCAAGGCCCAGGGTCACTCCGTTTTCAAATATGAGTGAAGTCTAATAAGAACCCTTGATGAGTAAGATATCACTAAAACCCCAGCCCCTCCAGAAACTCCTCAGTGAAAGTCGAGAAGCAGCTCATCCAACACTCCCACATGATCCTTTCAGACAATAGCCACGTTTACACTGCCGACAATCAAGTGAACACGCACCGGACCAAGTACGGTACGGCAAAAACGTGGCAGTGTAAACCTGCCAAGCGTTCCTGATCCGGACCACAAGCGAGCGATTTGGTTGGTGTCCGACCGCAAGGCTGTAATTACTTAAGTCATTTCATAACTGGGCGCCGTCGCTAAAAGTACGCTGGACTATGAATCAATTCTGTGAAGTCGGTGTCCAGATTTGACCACGCGTCGGACGCGGATGGCCTTGCGTCGAAGTATGAACTAGGCTTTAGGCCAACTCAAACACGAACGAATTGGTACATCATGCAAAAAAATGACCACCACTTAAGATATCAGCCGTGGCATAAGAGCACAAAAACTAGCATCATTTCGGTCAATTACTTTTTTCTGAAAGGAGCCCACGCATCACGAAAAAAATAACAATATGGAAACATGACTAGCGGCATGCAAGGCAAAATTGATATTGATCCGAATGAAAGAAGCGCACCAGGAGAAAATGCATCTCGTAACCTGGTAGATAATAACCACATACACCGCATGCTAATAGGTTCAGTGCGACTTCTGTGCGTAGAATAATGAGGATAGGCATCCATTAGTGCTAATGCTACTGCACATTCTTCTGTAAAACTAATTCCCAAGTAAGCGAGATTTCACCCACGTCCCTCATTTATGAATAACCCACGTATTTATCATCTTGTAATACTTTGTGGCATATCTTCCTAAAAGAAGTTTAAAGTACACCACCTATCTGTCGTCATCCCGAAGTACAATGTAATTAGCGGTTCTTAGCGCTTACGTCACTGCACACAAAACCATCTTGTGTGCGGTGATGTAAGGAGTGAGCACGAAAAACCACTAGTTACTTCAGGATGATCAATCGTATGAAACAAGGTAAGCACCTCACAATCGCTTTGAGGTAGCTCTCTTCGCAACTCAAAACAGACTCGCATCCACAGAGTATTGGTTTGGAGAAAGAAGTCTATTTCATCTCACGAAGCATGAACGCCAACTGCAGTGATAAGATCACAGACTAATTCCATCTGATCGCTTGTCACGGCCGACACTTTCACAGAGTGACACACCAATGAGAGAAGGCTAATCAACTGGAATCTATAACTAATGTGAAATTGATCGGACAGAAGGTTGGATGATCAAAGAGCATGACCGAAAATCTGCAAGCATTGGTCGGCGTAGTAAAATATTCCCTTACAACATCATTACGAGCACGGTGGGCATAAATATTCATGGCCATCAACCTGTTAAGCCTAGAGTACATCACACTTGCGACTGGAGACAACTAGTCGCCACTGTGAGGATCCAGCTGGAACTGGAGGCGAATGATCAATCGCCAGAAACGTTCGATGTACGCACCCTTGCTACTCGCTGCAACTGAGATTTTGCCAGTCGCCGCAAGTTGCACGATGTCCAACTTTCTAGCGACAAGTTGTACCCAGTTTCGTTCAGTTGCTGCGATGTATGCAGCCTTGCGACTGATCAGTGCCAGTTTTCTAAATGAAACCTAGTGTCGTCGAGTCTCAACGCCCCGGATATTACCTGAGTTGCCACCAGTCACAAGTGCAATGTACACGATCAGGACATGACGAATGATTGGATCCTCCTAGTTTTACTGAGTTGCCGAATTTGCAATGTGCGTGCAGCGCGTACATCACCAGCAACTGATCAGGACCCATGTTCCAGAAGCCGTCATAAGGTTAACGATGTCGTTACGCTATGCATTTTCCCAGTTTTAACGACATCGTTAACCTAACGACGGCTTCGGGAACATGGGCCCAGATCAGTTGCTTCCAGTCACAAGTGCGATGTATGCCAGTCTTTAGACATGCAAGCATGGTATCTTTATTCACACAAGCTTCTTCCTTTCAGGGACCACCAAAGAATGGCCTTTAAACCACAGAGTACATCAGAAATAATGTGATACTATTTTCTCCCGACAGAATCCCTAACCCCCAAAAAGAGTCTTTTTACCTCACAAAACAAAGAAAGGACCCTTCCAATTTGGAAGTCTGGTTCACCAATACATTAGGGACCCTTGAAAATTGATGTGGGACCTTTAAACTCCAATTTTTGAAGGGCCCAGTGGGAGCCCTGTAGTGGCCTCAGGACTCCAGAGAGCAAGAAGTCGCCTATCTTTGAACAATAGTCACCGCTTCAACCCAATCATTCATCAACATCCTCCCCTTGCTCCGTATATCATGGTAGACCTCCCTTTACTGTCCGCCCTGTAGCATAATTGCGGGGGAGTGCGGTGACATATTGATTACAGCACCGGACGAGAGTCAGTACTGCATTGGTTGTCAGCACGTTGCTCCCTCGTGGACACCAAGGTGTGGCTCGATCTCTATTACCCACCTGATAGCATTGGCAAATATATCCACTTACTTCTTCACATTTTTATTTTTCAGGAACTTCTCCTATGATTACAATGGCTCAGACTTCATGGGGGACGAGGAATACATGGCCCGCTACCGAACACTGGTGTCGTTTCAACACTACCTACTCGGCATCGCTGCCTTCGTCACGTGCGGTATAGGAATCTTCGGGAATGCACTATCACTGGCGGTACTCTCAAAAGGATGTCGGGAGTCGTCATTGATTGTTTACTTGATGGGGTTGGCCATCGCCGACATCATGGTCCTCGTAACGAATGTCTTCAGCACCGCCGAGAAACTTGCCCCAGACGTTGACAGTCAGTTAAAGATCCACATGTCTTATACAGCATACGTCCTGCCCTACGCCAACCCTCTAGCGCTGATCTTTCAAATCTATTCCATATATATGACTGTTGCATTCACGATAGACCGTTACATTTATATATGCCATCCGTTTCAGTCGCATAAACTCTGTACCGTATCACGAGCGTGGAAAATGACTCTACTAATTTTCATCCTCTGTACGATATATAACATACCACGTTGGTTTGACTATTGTACCACGATTACGTTTGATCCGTCGATAAACAAATCCATTGCTCTCTTGGACAAGACACCCCTATCTTCGACCCAGCTTTACAAAAACCTTGTCCATGACTGGCTGTACATCCCAATTGCGTTAGTGATACCGCTGGCTACAATAACGACTCTGAACAGCTTCCTAATTCGAGCAGTGATTCAGTCAAGTAAACAAGGAAAAGTCATCGGTGCGAAAGACTCCCAAGAAAAGTCTACAACGATAATGCTCATAGCTGTCATTTTCATGTTCATGCTTTGCCAAATTCCAGCCCTGATTTCAAATCTGCTGTATTCGAGGACATCCGAGGAGGAACTTAAAGGTGAACTAGGATACGTCTATTTCAATGCCATATGTAAATTCCTAATCATCGTGAACTGTTCGGCGAATATATTCTTCTATTGTTACTTCGGGAAGAAGTTCAGACGTGACTTGATTAAGATGGTGTTCCCCTGCTTGGTGCGGAGGCTGGAGGAGCAGAAAACAGAAAGCCGAGCTGGGTGTCCGGCCGCAAAGTGAGTTTAATGTCAACCTCTGATACTGGAATGCCATAGTTATAGTACCCTAGGACTCCTGTAGATGGCTGTAGTTTCCTCTATCCCTCTTGTGATTGCTGTAATGAAGGGACTTATGGTGAAGGTGTGCTCTTCTTGAAAACGAACTGTACTAACTTTGCTGGACTTTTATTTCATGAGACCAGCTGGAGTATGTGTAAATAATGAACATCAAGTACATGTATATGTACATAACTAAAGACCTGCATGCCAGGCTGTATGATCCATTGTAAATATTTGATGCAGGATGGTAGGCCTTGCAAAGGCTTTGGAGTAGTCACAGTGTGGACGCCAATTGTTGTCTATCGCAGAGAACTGCCATCAGTACCCACTGGCATTTTTCTCCAAGATGTCCATGTTGATGTCACTATCCACGGGGAGCGCGGTGGCATAATGGTTAGGGCTGTGGACTCGTGATCGGAAGATCGTGGGTTCGATCCCCGGCCGTGCCACTCTGTAACTCTCA
>NMRB01001164.1:200029-217586 GCA_002633025.1 Notospermus geniculatus | reverse complement strand
GAATCAATCATTACAGGATTTCAAGTGCCAAAATCCACAGTATTGTGATCAGTGAGACTTTATGCAGGGATTAAAAAAAAACATCAGTCATGCCTTAACAGGTGGGTTTTTAGTCTTCTCTTGAAGACAGACTTGGTGCACGACGCATGTCACGTGGCAGCCTAGCTCACAATCGAGGGGCAATGCATCCAAATGCCCTGTCAGTGTCCCCATAACAAGCCAGCCTGCTTCTAAATCAATCATCTGTAGCTGATGCTACTCTTACTTAACCACTCTCTGCTAGTTTTGTTGGTTCATCTGTGACGAATCTTGTTTGGTCTGTGTTTCCTTTGACAATCAGTTTCTCCCCCTCACCTGCAAGTGTGGATTGCGTTATTGGATTTTACTGGATATATTCATCCATTCATTACACCATGATAAGGGGATAGGATGTGCTACATGTAGATAGAACATGAGTAGCTTAAGTTACCATTGCTCAGGACTTGTTTCTACTCCATCATGCCTACCATGTGTTTGTGCGAGAGTAGTTGCAGGGTGGAGCGATGTCACTACCCTTGGTAGTCAAGATTCGAGCTGCAGGTGCAGATCCGGGGGGGGGGGNGGGCGCACCGGGCGCACGCCTCCCCTTTTGGCCAAGAAAGCTGTAAAATCGACAGTGAAATTATCTGGAATTTGGAGCAAACCATTGAAATTCACTGCAAATTTCAATGTTCTCAGCACAGGGTGCCCCCTCTTTTTGCAAATCCTGGATCCGCCCCTGAGCTGCCATTCTGATTCTTCTTTGTTTCGCATTTGATTCATTTCCACCATGTCAAATGACAAGAACATTCAATGGGGAACCGGAGTGCCCAAAGGAGGCGCTGGGGAACAACTCCGTCTTAACACAAAAGCGCATGCTCTGCAGAGTCAAAAACGTCGCACACCATGCGTGTCGTTATGTGCGATACATCATTCAGAATCAATGACGTTTCTCTTCGGTCTGTTATTTTCACTAAAATAGTCAATTTTATCAATGAAATTCAACATGTTCCTGCTTGAATTTTCGTTGAGTTAAATTCGAAATTCAGTGGACTACTTCAGGTATATTTAGGGCTAAAAGTAGGATGTAGTTTCAGAATTAAATGGCAAATAACATTGGCTTGAGTTTCGACGTCATAGTTTTGACTGAGTTGTACCTCAGCGCCACGTCACGGACTAGTTCCTCCGGTTCCTCATTGCTGATGGCATTCAGACAGGTCCCTGATTCTCGGTTTACAGTAGTGTGTCATTTGGAAGTTCTTTGGCAGATCTTTGCAATGACTCGTCTGCGTATCCTGAGAATGTACTGGTACACATTTCCTTCTGAATTTGATCTTTCTCCAAGCAGACAAGTGTACTTATAGATTGTACAGTATTTATGCCATCAAGGCGAAATTAGGATATTTTGTATATCATGGTGTTCTAAGACTGATGTTGGTAGACTTGAGTAGATTAGGCTATGGTACACATGTAGTTATGCATATTTCCAGCTGACTGGCAGTACTCTGTCAACTGAGCAGCTTGCTATATAGAGTATAATTCACCCTAGTGCGAGGCCTGTGCAGCAGACACCATAAAGTGAACACAACGATTAAACCACAAACCACAGGATTTAAACGTTAAAAGCAACAATGGTAGAGGTGTCATCCGACTTTACACTTTAACCCCGGACTATCCTGAAATCTTTCAGTAGAATTCTGATGAGCCGCTTATTCAGAGCTGTAATCTAAGCACTTTCGGCCTGTGCCCATTTATACAGCTGGGTGGAGAGAGGCCAGTAAGGCAAAGAGACTTGCCCATAGTCTCACGCCGCAGCGGGATTCGAACCCGGGACCGTCTGAGTGTGACCACTAGTAGGAGACCCGAACCACTACACCACCGTGGCTCCAGTTAACTGAACAAACCTTGGATTTGCTATAGGTTCATGGAAAGTAAACCAAGTTACCCTAACATCATTAGGCAACTGTGACATGGATTGTTTACCACTGACCTGTGCACATTTCCAAGCTTGGCACTTTGCCCATGTTATAGTTAGGGTGAATCATACTTTACCCAAGGCTCCTCAGCAATATTTGTCAGTGCACTGCACCTGCTACTCATGTATATGACAGTGTTTACAGGCAGCAGACACAAAAGACATCAAAATCATTCCCTGTGGGTTTTTTTCAACCAGTAAGAAAAATTACGAGATACTGGGTACTGCCAAGTCTGGCCATGTTGTCAGTTTTCAAAAATAGGGCACATGTAGTCTCGAGCAACTTGTATCGTAGGAAACTTCCAACCTCAGAGACAGCCAAGGGCCAAATTTCTTCTTGGGGTCTTGATAGATTGTCTTTGTTAGTGGCTCTGTAGGTTTATCAGTATCATTTTCAAGTTGTCTTCTCCACGTACCTGTACCAAACTATTCTTTATTAGTATGTATAGGAATAAAAAGATATTGTGATTCACTGGTAATAGAAGATACTGACAGTGCTAAGTGTTATAAAGATGTGCTATTAATTAACATGTTTTGTTCTTTTTTGTTTCGTTTTGTTGTACCGGTAATTTATTGGGTGAACATAGTTCATTGTAGAAGTATTCACTTAATGTCATGTGAACCCAGGCCTTTCCTTTTGAGGTGCGCTAAAATGTGCATGTGCCTTGCACACAATACAAAGTCTATTGTTTGCGAGGCGCATGCACATTTTAGCGCGCCTCAAAAGGAAGGGCCTGTGAACCTAATGCTTCCTTTAAGCCTTGGTCACAAATCTACACCGGGTCCCGTAAGATTTTCCTCACCCAGCGGCTTGCCGTGGATTTTAGAGACAGCATAGTCCGGCACAGCCTTCGCATGACCAAATGGAATGCGGAAATACGAAATCTGACAACAGCTTGCGGCTACCAAATTACGCCATCTACCCCCGTGTTACCACCGATGATCGCCTGCACATGACTGGGCACTATTACAGTCTATTCGCAATTCATACATTCTACGGCCATTCTCATGTTCTACAGCGTTTACACACTAGTAAAGGACTCGATGAGAGATATGCTGCCTGTAATTTTCGTCTGCTTGTAAAAGTGGAGCAGAGTATAATTTGATCACGCTGTCCAATTGGTTTATATTCAAGGGTCGTGTGTTGAATAAGATTTGTGGTCAGCCTGTGGTTTGTGGTAAGCCTACTTCCGCATTCCTTTGGGTCGCGCGAAGGCTGTGCCTGACTTTACGGTCCATTACGATTTTCAAGTTCATTTTCATTTCTACGGTTTTCATTCCCCGGGGCTCAGACGGCAATCTGATTGCCGTGGTTCCTTGTGCATCCGATGTGGCACTGAGTGACGATTCGATCAGTCAGCGCCACCGTCAGAGCCCATGGAATCAGGTTAATAGACAATGGATAAAGCGCGAGAGATTCTTGAAAATGTGTTCGTGTTTCGGGGTGATTTTCAACTCCTCAGACATGCGTGCATAAAAGCACGCTTCGCATGTAGATAACGCCCTACGCATAAGTTTCAAAATACTATTCCACGTAATAAAGTGTGTGCACTTTGAAGAACGCCTGTTTTCGAGAAAAGCACAAAAACACAAGCTTCCTTTCGATCGATAATCATAACTCGGTCAAAACTGCACCGACTTCCGTGAAATTTTCAACAACTTTCGCAGAGAAACTTCCATCAACATTGTAAACATACCCCACATCGAAAAGTCTGACAAATCGTGCGTAATTAGTGATTGTCTTATAGTGTCTGCTACACTAACGACGTAGCCTCGCTTTCGTTCAAGGATTCAGCAGTTAGTACCACCAAATACCACGGCTGAGACATCGGGCTGCTGTTCAGACCTTTGCGGGTCAACTGTTATGATGTTTCTGGATCTGACATGTCTGAGATAAGACATGTTTTCGGTCTCACAAACAAAAACCAGTTTTCCAACATATGAAACTACATTATGTTATCTATTTTACTTCTGAACTGTGTTTGTACATTCACTTTGGTATTGGTAGCTTTCACAATAGAAATATGATGCAGTTTCCCAAACAGCCCATTGAGATTCATGACTTGTACTGCTATTATTAGATCCTGCATTGAAAGTCCAAAACCAAGGGGCCTGCCCCACGGAGGGTACGGATGTGTTACAATACCCTGAGCTTTTATTCTGCCTTGACAGTTTTTCGTCATTGCAACGGCAGAGATGCCAACCTCAAAATTCCCCCTATCAGTATTTTTGTTGGCCTGAATCTGCAGTTTGTCAGTACCGGGTACATGTAATTTCATGGTGGTCGTCAGTAGTCAAGTTGCAGCTGAAAATCCGAGGGATTATCCCTGTTCCTTCTCAGGTAGCAGAAGTGAAAAAGTCCGACATGAAACGCTACAAATCCACGAAAGAATCGCCATTATGCATGTTATACACTACAGGCAGTCACGCTCAATGCTGATTTCTTGCGTGTACACTTGAAATACAGAGCAATCGCGAGACTCACAGTTCGGATTGAGATCGTTTTCACTTCGGCAATGTTCATCATGGCGCAGGCGGGAGATTCGGATGATCATTTTTGAACATCGCTATTTTATTATGGGCGTAGGAAAAGGGACTACGGACGTAATGATGTAAAAGGGGCAAAAAAGCATCCAAAATATGGGTAAAATCGTGGGGTTGGCATCTCTGCAACAGTATAAATGTCACTTCCAATCCAGCATTCGGTTTGTGATGTCGAACTCTTTACGTCAGCAGTCACATCCTGGCCATCCAGCGTCACGCGACACCTGTTCATTCCATGCAAGCAGCTGCCTCTGAACACAACTGGTCGGTGCGATTCTAGACTTCTATCTTCCTAAGGTCGATTAGCATCATCTTTTTGATATATGTATGATATCGGCGAGAATGGCCAGCCCAAATCCTAAGAACATGAAGAGTCCTAAAGGTGCTGCGGCACCAATTGATGGTCTTGCATTCGCTGAAAAAGAGGGGAGACAGTTTGCCAATATATCATCATCATCATCATCATCATCATCATCATATATAAGCGGCTGTTAACCATTCTTGATTTTCGCCGCATCGGCATCATCAAAAACTATAACTGGTCACGGTGCGCGCGGGTGCTGGAAGATTTATTTACAACTAATACCATTTCTCTTATACCAAAGTGCAGTCTGGAATAAATACACATGGTCACATCCCATCGTCTATAAAGGGTCCTTCCCAAACTCCAAATTAAGCATTAACTTGTTAACTCAATGCTGTGCTCCTAGAAAAAACATATACTCCTATCCAAACATCGATTTATTTATATATGGTCCAATATTCGGGGTAGTCTGATGGGAAGATGAGGCATGGTCCTTTTGTTTTGGGATCTTAACCCTTTCATTACTGGCATGTATGGTCACCAGCTTACGGAGGCCCATATTTTCAAAACTGTTTTATCCGTAAACTGTTTTAACAAAGATCTGTTCTAACATAAACCTTCCATTATACAGGACCCGGTGACCAGGTCCCACGGAAATTTCGTGGGGGTTTGGATGACCCGGTCACCGACCGGGTCCCACGTAACGAAAGTGTTAAATCTAGGGGCACAGCAAAAAAACCTTCCAGACAAGCACACTGATATACATGCATATTGCCTTGATTTTGATGAACCAGTGGTTCTGTCAGTCGACGTCAACTGCACCAACTCTGTGTTGATCACTTGTGTTAAATGATATCCTCTGGCCCTTGCTTTTCATTTTACCATTTTACGTTTTAAAAAATCACAATTACCCAATTACCCAGTAGACCAAAAGAAAAAAAACAAAAGATTTGGGATGTTGTTTAGAGATTTTTTTTATATGATAGAAAACGACTACAAGATTTCACACTGTGACTGTCTTACATAAGTATCAAAAGATAATAGCCTATGTCAATATATGGCCTTGACCTAGCGCTAGCCCTGCTCATGCATGAGTGAGCAGAGACAAAACATAAATGTGGGCCTTCGTGTTTTCTAATCTACGAGAAGGTAATATGAAATAATTAACTAAATTTTGAAAAAAACATGCATACAATGTCTGAATATGAAAAAAACATATGTTGCGGTATACAATTATGTAAATACGAATTTTCTTCACAAATCAAGATGATCGATTAACAGCACCAGATAATCAAAAGATTAATTCTATAGCTTTTTCGTGTGGCCCAATGACCTTTCTTGACATCGCATTTAGGGAAGACCTGGACCTAGCACAGGCAATGATCTGGCATAGTTTGCTATAATGGCAGGTACGGTCAGAATTGTTGGAGAAATTATTTTGGGATACAGTTGATCCTTGTTTAATCAGAAATCGGTAATCAACCATTTTCCGTCTTATGTCTGCCGTGAAATCCCTCGGTCTATTCCTTACCCGCACTATGTTTAGTTTCGACCCAGTGCATTGACCTTTCCACGGCTTTCTTCCAAAGTTTAAACCGGCTGTCACGTTCTGGAAAGATGAGAACAAGTTGTTCCTTAGTCAAAGAGGATATTAGGTAGTATGGATAACAAGTAAATGCTTATACTTCCATTCTGTTGTACAAATGCATTAGACAGTCCTGTACAAAACTGAAGTAAAAGACATTCACTTCGTTACATTGGAATAGGTTAGTTTGGGGTGATTCCAACTTGACAGTATTGGTTCAGCACAGTGAAATCTAAAGCATAACAATACTGCCACGACATACCATTAGCAGATATATGTGGGATATAATTCTCTGTAGTGATGGCGGTCAGGTCCTCTGCTTCAAGACTCCATACGTCGATTCCCTTTGCCGCTCCAGCAGCCATTGCTGCCCCCAGGGCTGTTGTCTCTGGCATGGAGGGCTTCACTGGAAAAAACAGGTCATTGGAACTTAGCAGCTTCTGAAATGAAGTTGTCCTATTGTGCTGGCAATCACTGCCAATCTCGACCCATTTTTAGCCCGCTTGGCCAAAAGGGCTTATGCTGTGCTTAGATGCCTTAGTGGTGGTCTGTCGTGCGTGCGTGCGTGCGTAACATTTGGCCTTGTCAGCACTCTAGCGCCTTCAGTTTTTGACGGATCATTTTCATATTGCATATGTGTGTATATGGCCCCAAGATCTAGGCCAAGTTCGATTTTGGGCGTGCTGCGACTCCTATTATGGCCACTAGGGGGCGTTTTGTGAAAAATGAAAAATGGCTATTTTACGCAAATGATTTGAGCTAGAGTGCTCAAATTTGAATCGTAGGTACATCTAATCATGTTACATGATATATATAACGGGTTTTTGATTTAACCTAATTTTGATGGGAAAATAGGTCAAATAACGAAAAATTGGCCGATATTTGGGCTTTGCCTTGTCTGCGCTCTAGCGTCTTCAGTTTTTGACGGATCTTTTTCATATTGCATATGTGTATATATNCCACCAGAGGGCGTTGTGTGAAAAAATGAAAAATGGCTATTTTACGCAAACGATTTGAGCTAGAATGCTCAAATTGGAATCGTAGGTACATCTAATCATGTTACATCATCAGGGTTCCCCCTGGTTTCTGAAAAACATTCTTCACTTTCTTCATGAAAATTAAGTCCAAAAAGATATTCTTCACTTTTCTTCAGACTTTATTTGTTTATAGTCACAAAATCTGAACAAGCGCCGCCCAAAAACTTCGTCAGTTTAGACTGCGACATTGTTTGGTTCACGCATAGATAATGACAACAACCCTCTAAGATAAGTAAGACGCACTGTGATTGGTGGAAAAACTTCGCTCCCCAAGTTTGTGTGGTTGGTGTTTATGGTCACAAGCACGTGCTCATTCATCCTGGCTTCCCGCAAGCATTCCGTGAATCAGTGGCCTGGAGTCTCCAAACGGCGTTTAATTTGGGTCCTATTTTGGCAAAGGTGGTGATTTTGTGGTGCAACTTTAGAACAGATGGGTCTGAAAACTTAGGGAAAACACAATTTTGATTGTTCAATAAATTTTTATTCGTCAAAAAGCAACTGCATTCGCCACTGTGACGATTGACAGTAATTTTTTCCTCGTCACTGGTGAATTACATTCGTCAATGACGATAGTGACGAGCGCCAGCGGGAATCCTGCATCATATATGTAATGGGTTTTTGATTTAACCTAATTTTGATGGGAAAATAGGTCAAATAACGAAAAATTGGCCGATATTTGGGCTTTGCCTTGTCTGCGCTCTAGCGTCTTCAGTTTTTGATGGATCTTTTTCATATTGCATATGTGTATATATGGCCCCAAGATCTAGGCCAAGTTCGATTTTGGGCATGCTGCAATTCCTACTATGGCCACTAGGGGGCGTTTTGTGAAAAATGAAAAATGCCTATTTCACACAAACGATTTGAGCTAGAATGCTTGAATTTGAACCGTAGGATGTACGTCTAATCATATGACCTCAAGATCCAGGTGCCACAATTACAAATTAACCAAGCGGGCACTGTGCCATTGGCACTATTTTTCAACCTCACCGAGAATACAACAACCACTGCCAAGTGCCTGGAGAAAAACTGCCATCAGCGAAAGTCGCCCTGTCCAGTGCTTGACGTTTGAAATCTGCAGGAGCTCAATCAGTTGAGCTCCTCAAAGGCTCGAGGAGAGCTGTTCACACTCGTGAAATTTGATGGTCAGTTACTTCAAGGATGCCGAGAGCGCGGTCAATCGAGCTCCTCGGTGCAATTTTGCGAGGGCGCGAGCGTGATTGCGCCCATTTTACATGAAGCACTGCCTGTCTATCAGCCCAGGTCTATCAGATAAAGAGTGGGTTAGACTGAGAATCAAACCCGAAGTGCAGAGGTGACGGGCACCGATGTTTCCATTGCTCAGCTCTTAACTGTCCTAAAAGTTACCAGCTGTGTACCACGATTGCTGCCATGGCTTGAGCAAGCAAGCGTCTAATGCTACATTCACACACAATATGGATTTAAACCGAATTCCGAAGTGCGCATTCCGGAATTCGGTTTAGTCAGTGCGCATTAAAAATCGTCAGTTCACACTAGCGTTACAATCCGATTCAGACCATAATCCGAACTTAACTGCGCCGTCTATGAACAGCAATATTAACTAAAGGCCAAACAGGTAACCACTGACCCAACTTCGTTGATTCGGTGTGACCTCTTATTCCGAATCAAGGCGTTAGTACGGTTTAAGTCCGGATTAAACTGCTAGTGTGAACGTAGCTTGAGATGCACCAACTCCTTCCATGCATCACATTGGCTCTCAAGTAAGAAATGTACATACCAACTTGTATACCACAAAGGTCGGCCTGTAACTGCATGAGGAGGTTGTTCCTTGTCATGCCACCATCAACCTGCAGGGAGGACATGGCAATTCCACTGTCCTTGTTCATTGCTTCAAGAATCTGGAAGAAAGACATGAAAGTTGGCAGATGCCTCTTTGTCAAAACCAGCAACAGGCCTTGACTTGAGCGACAGCTGAGCAGTGTTCTTGGCTGCCACACTCATAATATTTGTGACCCATTACCACAAAATGAGTCTCAAGTCGCTCTGAGATTGGCAGGGTGAAACCAAATACTTGTCAATTTCAAAAGATCTTGGCCTGTTGTCTGACTTTTGTGAAACCTGAGTGATTCTGTTTCTTCTTTTTTATCCTGGTGGTTATTTTGGTTCACTCTGGTTCATATTCTGAGCAACTTAAAGCCCAACAGTATGCATTAGCTGACTCTTTCTCCCTCCCCACCTTGATAAGACTGGTCTCCTGTCCAACCTTTATATAGCCAGTGGTAACAGCGAGGCTGGACTCTGATACCATGTCGAAACAAAAATGGCCGCCATACCTTCATCACTTGAGAAGTTCAACGAGCTGTTTTAGCGTGACTAACCCTTCATCAGGTAAGGTAACATGCTTCAACTCATTCTGTTATGTATAGCAACAGTCTCTATACCTACGGTAATTGGTAACTTAAATCGTTCAGGTAGATAGATTTAAACAGATAGATAGATTTAAACAATCTTATCGAGCATGCATATACCACGTTGCATAAAGGCCAAAGGTTACGTTGGCCCTCGCGAGATACAAAATCTAACACATACTGTTGGGCTTTAAGACTTATTTCGTGGTGATGGGTCACATTTGCTTGCAGAAATGAGGCAGTACACATAGGTTTTTCACAGACCTGGCTCCAATGACATTTTTGGTGTCTGCATCCTTACCTCCCTTGTTTGAAAGCAGACAGCTTCCAAGACAGCTCTTGCAATGTGCCTCTTGTTGGTGAACTGTGTCAACCCACAGATGATCCTGAAATATTGAAGTGTTGATAGGTTAATATGCGTTCACACCGAATGTGATTTCAATCTATCTGAATTCTGTAGACCGGTCCCCGAAATTCGCATTGATTATATCGGATTAAAAGCATTGGGGTCACATTACAGCTATTTCGGATTCAATTCGAATCAAACCCCGTCACACTGAATGCGGGTTAACCTATGCGCCATCTACTAACACTTTTACTAACTACTCGCAGAGGTCGACTGCACATGCGCACACAGGTAATACGTTCCGGGAAAATTGTTGATTCAGAATGAGTGAGCCACACTTGAATCTCAATTCGATTCAGCCAATGCGGAAAAGTTGTTTCGGGTAATTTGCAATAACAAACCAAACTCGTTAATTCGGCATCAGTTTGGTATTTAGCGAATTGAGTGTGACGCGTTGAGCCGCAATTCAATTCGGAATAAAGCCCCAGTATGAATGCAGCATAATACAGTTCCAGACAATTTCAACAATTTCCATATTCTCCGAAATGTTGATTGATTCAATTTTAAAGTTGACTCACCCTCTTGCATCATTCTGCCAGTACGGACAAAACAACCCAGAAAATGCGGGTACAAAATAACATCCATGAGTAGTGTCCACACTTGCTGCCAGAGTCTCTGAAAATGAGATAAAACATGAAAAAGACCTGTCTGCTTTTGTATCTGGTTACCCGACTTAATGATTTGCTACCCTTTTGAAGTGCTGTAGTTGTAGGTTTGAATATTGTATTGCATTGGATTTTTTCATCAGGGCCAAAGCCAAAACATTACTGTAAAACGGGAAATTTTCGCGGATGTTTTAATTTTGCGGTCTTTGCGGTCCTATCACATCCGCAAATTTAATACGCGTAAACATTTTTTCAATTCAACATTGTCGGCACGACCGCAAAAATAAGACACAATTTCGATCGCACTGGCTATTCGTACCGTCACGGTGCAAATAACGCCAAACCAGATCTTATTCACACCGTCGTAAACAGCCAATCAGAGAGCTTCATTCAAGGCATGCCAGATGAAGTTACCGGTATCATCTCGCACAATGCTGGAATTTTTTTTCAATGTTCTTGATGAAAACGTTAATTTATAACCACTACCAGGAAAAAATGTTTTATAATCAATGCTTTTGGGCAAGGTAGGCCTACTAAAGTTTCTAATGATTCCCAACAGGTCGTAGCATGAGCCTCAGTGGTCGAGTGGTTTGCGTGGGCGGTTATCAAACGGAAGGTCGCAGGTTCGAGCCCCGTCATGACAGTTCTNAAATACATAGGACATACAGAATTGTGCATTTTATGGAAAAATTATAATTTTGCACTTGATGACATTTGACCCTTATTTTGACCCCTTAAATGGCAAAAAATCACCGAGTAACACCCCTAGCCATTTTCAGCACATCAAAATGTACCAGAAAATGCATAGTTACTGCTTTTCCCCAAAAATGCCTCATTCATGCACATTTTGGAGAAATGGTCCTAGTCTATATTGGAATAGGCGCAGTGCCCCTTTAAGGGCCCCCGTGTGTGTAACCTCCATAGATTTTGAGTTAATTGGGCATGCGCAGACATAAGTGAGTTACCACGTGGTCTCAAGCATGGCTTCCACACGACGTGCACGATGTGCATGATATTTGTACGATGAAAGTGAAGCAAGATAATAAAGCAAGATTGTATGTTATACACAAATCCCCCACGTTGGCCGTCAATATGTTACACTAAAGATACTGTCTGCTGGATTTTTGGGGTAGGTGAGTAAATTGTCTTGTTGTGGATGAACTGTCAAATGTTGTCAATTACATCAAAATGTACCAGAAAATGCATAGTTACTGCTTTTCCCCAAAAATGCCTCATTCATGCACATTTTGGAGAAATGGTCCTAGTCTATATAGTGAGCGTGTGTTGTAAATAGTAAACAAACCCACGTGAAGAATAAAGTTTCAAAATTGCGAGCAGTTTTTCTCCCACTTTTATAAACATTTTTCAAACTTTGAAAATGGAAATGTGTTGTTCACCAAATGGAGCTTGTCCGTATAACAGCCGATTCTGGGTTTTTGAAGTAGGCTAGATGTCCGCGAAATTCACGAAACAGAGAAAATTATGTGGAGTAAAAGCTAAACTTTGTTAATTATAAGCATAATTAGCATATTTTTTTAAAATCTGCGGTTATACCGACGTGCGCTAGGTATGGCTGCGTCTTTTCCAACAGAGTTTGCTTCGATGCTACATAGCATGCTGACGTAAAATTGCTCAAGGAAATTTTTTCGGCCTTTCCGAATAAGTCATTTTTCTGGGCAATCCGGAAATACGATCCAGTTATTTAGGGTGAAAGTTCACTTAGATGGTTCACGTAACATACCGTACCAGAAATGTTTTTGTATAACGGGGAAAAATCGTCTCAAAGTCATTGAAAAGGTAAGTTTTTTAGAAATATCTAACCTTTCAGAGCTGGAGAAAAAATGGGGCTACATGAAGAGACTGCTTTATTTTGAGGTCATTGAGCAGTTTTCTTGCAATCGTGTGTTAATTGAATGTGTGGAAGAAGATAGAAAGAAATAAAAAATTTCCTACCTACCCAGTGATATCAAGATGGTCCCTACATTGATATGTAGGGACCATAATTAATCCCTTATGGTCCGGGCTGGTTTCGAACCCTTGAACTGAAGTGGACGCGATAACCACTACGCTATCAAGGCTCTCTAAGGCTAGGTAACAGAACTCACTTGCATAGCTGTTCGTCCCACTTCAAGCTATGAATATCCATGAGCATCGTACGACTGGCATTGGTCACATCTGTCACATGGATCCCGTTATTGACGCCTCCTGTCATGTTCTAGAAACAAATGATACAAAATTCAACTTCCAAGCGTCTAAAATATGACCAGCCACAAAACGTGACAGAGAAGCCCTGGTTACACTACATGTAGAAATCCCCAGGCTTTTTGAGACCTGTGTCAAACCCGGGTCTGAAAAATCCCGCATGAGACACAATGCGCATCGACACTACTAAAATCTTGTGACACTGATGCAAACTAAGCCCTCCAGCCAAGAGTTTTTTATCCCCGGGTCTATTAGACCTGCGCTTTTAACAGGTGTAGACAGAAAAAGCCCGGGTTTTTATGTAGTGTAACCAGGGCTTGAGGTTCAACTGGACATGGAATCTACATGAATGTATTGATCCTTCCAAATGGCACTTCCTAGGTGTTTTAACTTACCCACAATAACCATGAGTCCACTGTACCAAACATACAAGTTCCAGCATCTATTGCATCTCTCACTGCCTGACAGTTGTCCATTAACCAGCGCAACTTCATAGCGCTGAAGTAGGTGGATAATGGTAGACCACATTTTGGCTATAAACAAAATTTTTAATAGTTAATTAACCATTTTGATATGGAAATTTGTGTCACTTTGACGCATTGAAGTATGCGGCACTAAATGAATACTGCAAGTTGAAATAAGCGGCCATGGTGGAAATTTCACTTTGGTTCATATTCTACACAATTTAAAGGACCACGGTATTGCCACTTTTTCTCGACAGCCGGTGCCACTGCGTCACTCTCCAACCCAGGGACTAAATACGTTGTCGGTGAATTGACCCAATTTTACTACGTACATTTTGTAATACATTTTTGTAGTTTGTGTTGCTGCCGCTATGTGGCTCCCTCTACGTCGGCAGTCAAATAACGCATTATACATAAAAATGCCAGGTAAAGAAGGAAATACCATTGACAGAGGGACAGTCACTCCATATTCTTACCCTTATAAAATCCTTATTCTGACCATGGGTTTTTGCCAGAAGTTTCTCAACAGTAACCGCTGTTCTCAAATCCAACCAAACTGAAATAGAAAGCAATGTGATTACTCAAGTCTTCACCAAGACAACCCTGTAAGTTATCATTGAAATACACACAATGTGCATTAGTTGGTATCTCCACAGATAGATGGCAGAACTGAGTCTACAAAGACGTACTCAAAAGTGGACGTGGGAAAGGGATAAATACAAACCTATAGCATTGTGTAGAGGCTTTCCTGTCTTTTTGTCCCAAACGATAGTTGTTTCTCTCTGATTGGTCACACCGATAGCTGAAAAAAATTGAATGTTATGAACTTCGCTGTCTGTTGATGCAGGGGCGGATCCACGATTTCGGAAAATAGGGGGTGCACTGTGCAAGAAACATTGAAATCTGCTGTGAATTTCAATGATTTGCTCCAAATTTAAGAATTTTTACGGTCGATTTTACAGATTTGTTGGCCGAAAGGGGGCATGCACTGGGTGCAGCCCCCTTGGATCCGCACCTGTGATGGCTGAATTCACTAAGTTTTTTTCTGACTGTGTCCTAGATATTGGATCCAGGACTGAGGATCACATTCTTCATGCACACCGACTTACTACCATTACTTACTTTTGATGGCAGACGGGTCAATTTTCAAAGCTTTAAGATTGTCTACTGCCTTGTCAATGCACTCGTAGACAGACTTCAGGATCTCGAAGGGATCTTGCTCCACCCAACTGCAAAGAAGTGAAGACAATGATGACACCAGAAAAATGATCAAGTGATCAACGCCAGGAGATAACGGTACATGTAGACTATCCAATGGGATACTTTACTCTCATTAGAGGCTGCCGATTAGCGGTCCTAGCAGTGTTCTAGACCTCGGAATTTTGAACAGACTAGACAACTAGACTAGCCAGGCCAGTTTCACAGGGCGGTACCACCCTGTTCAAAATTCCGAGGTCATTTTACCACCCTGTTGAAATTTTTACCCAGTTTAAAAATGCAACTTACAACGCATTTTCTATTACACCAACCTGTTTGAATTTCACTCCCACCCTGTTTGAAAATCCCGGGCCTTAAAATCATAGGAAAATGCAGTCTGAATCCCACCCTGTTTGGAAAAATTTCTGGCTAGAACACTGTCCTAGAATGTCACAAAATTTTGACTTTACAGACGTAAGCCATGGCCTCCATGTCATTATGGATGCACTTCTTTCTCTCTGACATCAAATTTCCTGACGTTTTACATGTAGGACTGCTAACTGGTGGTGGCCTCTGGTGGCAGTAAAGTCTCCCATTCCAAGGTGAAGTGAAATTGTACATGAACTGAACTCCTCTCTGACATCGGCAAAGTGTCATGGAACTACTGAATTTTTGCCGTTTTAAATACAAAAGTTGGAAGTTGAACGCTAAATAAGGCACCAATATTTCTACACACCAATATTTCTCCAGAGCAAAAAGGGACAAAATTTTTACTCTAAAAGGTCATTTTCCCTCTCCAAGCTGAGTTTTTGTGGTGTCAGATGTGGGAAAAATGAATCTGAGAAGATGTAGATTTTCAATTTTTTATGGGGAGGACCCCGACCCTCCTCTGACTTCGCTCTACAGACTCAATCAATTTTGCCCCCTAGCAGTGTTTCCACCAGAGGGTACGCAGGGTACGCTGTGAGTACCCTCAAAGGAACAAAAAAGGGCCATTTTGTTTAATTTCATGGGTTTTTTGCTGATTTTGAAGAACTGCACACCCTCAAAAATATTTCTGGCAGAAACCCTGCCTAGCCCTAGGACATATGAAATGGCCACGGCCATTGTGCTCACCTCTGTGACAGAGTATGAAGTGTGAGTAGCCTGGTGATACACTGAATGGTGAAGGATTAGTGCAGAAACATCGTAACTACCAGCAGCGCTAAGTTTCGGTCCAGAGATAGTTTTTACCATAGGGTACCTGTACACCAAATTTCAAGTTTGTAACCCAAGCGGTTTAGAAATGTGCCACCCCTGTTAACGACGACGACGACGACGGACGACACACCATGAGAGAAGCTCACCTCACAGAGGTGAGCTAAAAAGCTAGCTATGCCCATGGAATAGCTAGAGAGATCTTCTCTGTCAGAAAGTCACATCCTCAATCACATGAAAAGTGGTCTGCTTGAACCCTCTTACTTCCGAATCCCTTCTCAAGCCGGTGAGTGCCACTCAGACTACCTTTTATTCAAAACGTTGAAGAACAAGACGGCAAAGAGAGCACGCCACAGGAGGCCTGGGACAGTAAGGTATGTTATGACTGGACTTACCCTTCCTTTGGATAAATTTGTGGGAATTCACATTGATGATAAGTCAATAGTTCAGCAGTCTTACTGTCAAAAATCTGCAAAAGAGAAGAAAAACAAGGTTAATTTGCATTCAGTGAGTGGATTGCAGATTGTTGCATGAATTTGATTAACCAACCGGGTCTTTATTGATAATATCTGGTCCAACTCCTATTCCTAGACTGGCTCAAGTAGTAGGCCTAAGTAGAGTACCGGTAGCTAATAGGCCTACCTAGAGGGCCAACCATGGTACATGTAGGCCTAAGTCAAAGTGTGTGTGCATGGAATATAGGAAATGTTATTCTACGTTTCATTTAGTCTTCACCATGTTCACCCTTTTATCCACTAACAAACATCCCCCAACCTATGGCCTAAGTCCCCCAGAGCAGGGCCGGGGCTGCCGGGACCAGGCGGCCAGCAATCCTAGCTAGGCCTTGGCCTATTGATGGGAAATGCCAAATCAAATGGGTGGGTGGGTGGTTGGTTGGTAACCTAGGCCTATAAACTTACCTAGCTAGGCAGGCCTGCCCTAGGCTAGGGTGTAGGCTAGGGCCTAGGCCTGCCTCTATGCGATAGGCCTATTCATTGCCATGTGATTGAGGAGCTGTACCTTCCTTACATCAACATCAAATACATCTCTTTATTCTGTTACACCACTATAGATCGTTGCAGTTGATTGGGAACAACGTCATCATGCTGAAACCAGTCAACAGTCAGGACTTTTCGCCCGATCGCCAGTTGTCGGTCAATTGAACTGCGCAGCTCGAAGGAATGGCGCGCATTTCAATCTACCAACTTGCAGTTCATCCATTGGCCGACAAGCATGCAGCCCATTTGGACTGCTAGCGGTTGTGGGTCGATTGGCCCATCAAACGTTTGATTCACGGACGGAAGCAGACGACAGAAACTGTCATTTTTGTGACTTAAGCGAAGTGGACGATGAAAATCATTTTATTTCAGCTGCGAATTTCTGCAGCAAGAAAGATATGAACTAGGCTGCTTTCCAAATTTATGATCTTAGTAAATTGTCCCAACAATCTCTCTGTCCTTGGAGGAATGGTTCCTCCCGGGTTCATAGATCTGTCAGATCTTTTCGACATGGAGAACCCCCTGCTCTCTTACCACCCTGGTAGCACATTTTATTTTGGTTCCCGATCCCCGATCTTGATGATCGGGAACCATATTTTTTGGGCCGTGTTGTCAGTGTGTGTGTGTGTCTGTCTGTC
>NMRB01001164.1:166407-181529 GCA_002633025.1 Notospermus geniculatus | reverse complement strand
GGGCTTACTGGAAAAAGCGGAACGGAACGGAACAAGCGGAATCGTTCCGCCGAAGGGAGCGACCATTATTTTTGTAATGATGACTAGGCTGGTTATTGTCATTGCCGCCCTACTCTCGCGGAGTAGGAATTATTTAGCGAAGAAACTCTGACTCTGCGGTCGTTACTACATGTAGCTCCTGTCTTGTGCAGAACCTTATATGAAACATTCATAAAGCATGATCATCATGACATTAATATGATGGCACCCATAGCAGGCCTATATTGCCCTGCATGCCCTGCACGCCGATCTAGATATATGCTGCGCACGGCCTCATGCATACATTCAGGTCTATGCCCGAACTTCGATTATTATCGGAAGCTTGAGTAGCTTATATCACCGCGGAGGATTGTGGAGCCCATTGGGCCTATCTCTTCGTTTAAGGAAAAAAGCACCGGTCGCAGCGCCCCGTCGTGACGTTAGTTCCTCCGGTTCCCCATTGGCCGCGATAAATTGCCAATAAAAAAAATGATTAGGAAAACACGTGTATGACGGAATAATCAATGCTCCCAACCATCCGCGACTCCAGGTCACAAATACAGTGCATTTGGGATAGGACGGCATGATTAGGTACGAGGGTGATTCCGTTCCGCCTGTACCGCATTTTCCAGTAAGCCGTTTGCCAATGCCCCCAACGCGTCACACTCAACTGTGATGTTGTTCTACACGTAGCAATTGGTAATTTCCCATGCGTAAGATTCAGTGATGTTTTCCACACTTAGCAACTGGTTGGCCCCCTTCTTCCCCATGGTGAGATTCAATGATGTTTATACACTTAGCAAAACTGGTAGTTGATCCCTTAGCGTGAGATGTTATTGTGATATTTGTGGGCCTACACTTCGCAGTTTTGGTACTTCCCTCTGCATGAGATTTGTGTGAGAACCGAATACAGTATCGTATTTCGTATTGAATTTCCGTCATCACGAAGTGTGAACATCTCAACTGTGATGTCCTACACTTAGCAAACGACCGTCATTCAGTTTTACTTCCCTGTAGGCCTACATGATATGAACAGAGTATTGGCGCAGGCCTAAAATACTCTGTCCCGTGTTACACATAAGAAGCCTAGTTCATACTTCGACGCAAGACCATCGGCATCCGATGCACGATCAAAAAATCTGCGGGACGCCGACATAGGCACACTGAACTCCCAAATAATCTCCCTGCTGCTGTGGATTTACCGATTCTCTGTCATCGTGACGGAAATTCGGTGAAGCCACCATTCCAAGGGCCATCTCCACTACTTCAAGCCCCACCCAACACGCAACACCATCCAACGGAGATAGAAAATGAAACAGACTATAAAGGTATTCATAACCTCCCCGAACGCCATCTACAGTATAATCTTATAATTATGTTACTGTTGTACTACACCGCCTGGATTCTTCCCTGATCGTGAGTTCCCTGTGCGTGAGATTTCCCGGAACGTGAGGTCTGCGTTCTCCAGGAAGGTGGTTCTCAAACTTTAGCCAAGTTGATTCCTTCATGTCCTTCGTAACATTTAACTACCGTACTTGTTTACATAGAATTTATTTTTCAAATCGTGGTGCACTATTTGTCGTCTTCATGCATTCCGCCGCTGCCGGGTGCCTGTCCAGCAGCCGCAGAGACAGGCTGCGGCACATTGTCCTACATGTACGTGGACCGGGGCGTGGAATATCACTAGACCTCGGAGGCGTCGGTCAAAATGTTTTCTCGGGGCGACATTTCGGTCTGTCCTAATCCATCCATAGCGGGTGCCATTACGCTTACCACTGTTCCCTTCAGAGGACAAAACTCTATAGAGAGTCCAGTCTTGGAAAACGCTGGGGAAGAAGTTCCGCCACGTCACCCTCGAGCAGACGATGCATCAGAAAATCGTCGCTTACTCCTTCAGTTTAAAAAGCGTTGCCGTTGGACGTTGTCGTTGCCGCATTTTCGTTGTCGGAAAACCGTACACATGTGTACGTAGCTCAACGCTCAATCCAATTTGGAACGATCCAGCCTTCTCACCCCTTGCACACACTGTTTGCCTTCAACTTTCCCTTTCTATGGTTACGGGAGAGTTTTCTTGCGCAAGTTGGCTCTCAATGGGTAACTCAACTGCGAGAACTGTTTGCGTCATTGGTCTCGGCGTAAGCCGTGAGGAAGAAATAAATGGTGAATTGCCCATTGTGAGCCAATGGTGAATTGCCCATTGTGAGCCAACTTCTGCGAGAAAACTCTCACGTGGAGAGGCAGCTCATCTCGTTTTATCACGACACATATGACGTTCGTGCGAGAACGATTGTGTTAGAAGGGTCAGTGTCTTGGTCTCTACTGCTCTAACCACTGCGAACTACGGGTGAAGCTACTCTAACCACTGCGAACTACGGGTGAAGCTTAACTCCCTACGCAATTGTGTACCGCGCCCCCTTCGGTTTACTCACTCTCCACAACTGCTTAACTTCGTAAAATTCGCCGCGTTTGGTCAACAGATGGCGCTGAAAGAGTCGACCAATGAGAGCACCGAGCAACCGGTAACCAAGCTGGCCTGAGACACTTTTTCATTTGCCGAAGGGTTCGTAGCCATGGTAGCACAAGAACATCCGTTGCCAACGGGCCAAAGAGTTCTGAAAGCAGCGTGCTGGTGGGCTGTAAAACTCGCGCCAGGCCCTGACGCCATCTGTTGACCAAACGCGGCGACTTCCACGAAGTAAAGCAGTTGTGGAGAGCGGGTAAACCGAAGGGGGCGCGGTACACAACTGCGTAGGGAGTTTAGGGTGAAGCACACAGTAATAGTTGGCCGCCATGCAGTGGTTGGTCTTCTTGACAGATATTTGTTTCACTGCCACACTACACTGGCAAAGGATGGTGTATCAGTTGGTGGCCAACAACTGCATGATTGGACAATATATTCTCCTCTATTAAAGGGAGACATGCGAAAAATATTGCCCGGCGGGCACAAGCTGTCTGAGTTGTGGCGCCGTCTGTTAATACACGGTGACACTACGCTATATCACAGGCCCCTGTAGAGCTATAGAGCTTAGAACAACCAAAAAACACTAGTTTGTAAAAAAACACACCCCGAGCTCACGAATTTATGAGCTCGTGGTGTGTTTTTAGATACGTGTTGTGTTTTTTAGATACGTTTGGTTAGAAAAGTGTTCGAAACTCACTGATAGCTCCACAGGCGCCTGTGATATAGCGTAGTGTCACCGTGTATTATAACAGACGGCGCTACAACTCAGACAACTTGTGCCCGCCGGGCAATATTTTTCGCATGTCTCCCTTTAGTATTATTTTCAACACCAACACAGAATTTGTGATAAACGAAAGGAACAATGCAGCTTCAGTGTATAAGTAAATTATTTATTTATCATACCATTTTATATACAATATCCACACGTTGCCTTCTAGGACTGTTCCTTTTATGGTACACCGTGAATTAGTAATAGTTATATATTATTTCCACAACTAGATGGCAGGTCGAACAAGCCGAAGGAGACCATCGTTTTGATTGGAGAATAGGCCCAGACGAACTGCCTGCAGAAACAATTTTCCATGGGCTTTTAGGAGCAGATGATTTTCATCCACTACTGTCATTGCAAGCACATTGCGCCATGGATCTACAGTGTGTCCCAGAAAGAACTCAGAATTATATAGCCTATACATAGGCCTACATACATACATAATTCTCAGTTTTCCTCGGACACTGTCCACTGTCACTGTATGTATACACAGAAATACAATAGTGCATAGCTTGCTCATCCAGTTACGAATCTATGTGTATACGTGCATGGCTTCACCGAATTTCACAATTTTGCCTGCAGTCAATACACGTACATCATGCATTATGCACGTACGTGTTCATGAATAGGGGATCAAGTAGTGTCTCTTTCAATCCTGTCCATGCAGACTGGTCTTGCGCTCCACACAATCGCTAAAACAATAGACGGATTACTACTACACACGCATTCAAAGTCGATTCCTGTCTAATCCTGTCTAATCATTATTCCAATTTGCCTATGGACTAGGTTTTGGACCTCTGACTTGGCAATTCCGAGTAGGTTTCCGCTAAAATTCCATCTGATTGGCATACATCACTACCGCTGCCCTGGATAAGTCGACATTCTATTCAGCCTGTGAATAACGCCTTTATCTTAGTGACAGAATCGCTGCTTCATGTTTGGCTTATCGAAACAATGAGATACAGCAACTTGTTGCGTCCAAAACATGATGAATTTCAGTCAAACCTTGACAATATCGGTTTGGTATCATCAAGCCAGAGGTTAAAATCTGACACACGTACAATTTGAAACAGGGAGTAGGCCCGATCTTCTCACATGACTACCATGATACTGGCCGTCATAGCAGGCATAAAGGAAAACTTCAATTTCTACACATTTCGCAATTACCCGTTCGTCATGGAATATTCTTCTTAATTATGGATACAACATTTCTAATCATGCTGAAGAAAATTCTAACGAATGAACCCAATTTTCACGATCATATATTCACATGGAAAAATTAGGCCTATTATAAGTCAGTGATATGCAGTTCTAGTAAAATTCTAGCAAAACTATTGTCTTGTTACCAACTATATCAGGCTTTCATTGTTTCCGATGTCTGCACTCTCGCCACCAGAGGTCCCACCCATTAAAAAGCACCAAGAAACTAAAGATCTCCATCAACTAAAAAAGGGAGAAGCCGTGAAAGGAAAAAGACTCGTTTCGTTATGAGAGTCCGCAAGAGGAAAGTACATGTATTTAGCACCTTTCCGGGTGGTCACCCGGCTCATAGCAACATTGCTGTTCCTTACATAGGCCTACTGTCAATGACAAGATTGGAAGAGCCATGTCTTCAGTGAGAGATACATGTATAGCCAAGGATAATGTAAAACATTTTTTGATTGGCTGGAACTAGTCTTCAGTGAGAGATGTAGCCAAGGATAATGTAAAACACTTTTTGATTGGCTGGAACTAGTCTTCAGTGAGACATAGCCAAGGATAATGTAAAACATTTTTTGATTGGCTGGAACTAGTCTTCAGTGACAGATGTAGGCCAAGGATAATGTAAAAAACTTTTTGAATGATTGGCTGGAACAAGTCTTCAGTGAGAGATGTAGCCAAGGATAATGTAAAACATTTGTTGATTGGCTGGAACAGCGGATGCATATCATACATTACGCAATTTGGACTGCATCGTTCGATTCTATGCAAGCCGATCGTTTATTGGACTGATGGTGGTGATGTTGTAGGGGGAGAAGGGTCACTCAGCCACAAATGTTCCTTTTCCAAAAGGCTGCGATTGCATAGAGCTAAACGGTGTACGGGCTCACCGGTTAACAATAGGCAGTTTTCGCAAAGCCCCCGAAACGCCTACGCGAACGTCTAGCCTTTTGTTCGGTACTCTCTTCGTGGCATCGAACAATGGGATTGGCGTTCACGTTGGCGTTTCGGAGACTTTGCGAAAACTCTGTAATGGCTTCGCGGTCGCGAACGCTACATGTATGTGAAACTACCGGCGTGTCAGTATATCGTGTAGGTCTGTGGAATCGCATCCTAGACTTGAATGTTGGTACTGTGGTAGGCCTACTAATCAGCGTAGGGCCTTGTAACTAAATGGCTTTGTATTAAAGTAAGGAAGGTATCCTTTCAGGTAATATGGTCAAATTTACAGAGTCCTCCAGTGGGGAGAGAGCTATGTGCGTCGTCCCTATTCTATCATATACATCACTTCATTTTGAAAATATATTACAACGTACTATAGAAGAATTGGTATATTTGTGTATAAACGCAACAACTGTATCATCAGCCAAACTGCAACTACCAAACACACAGGAAGCAGTTGTAATGCCCTCGAGATTTCTGCCAAAAGTCTACAGTTCAGTCAGATGTTCATTTACTTTACACCGACACCACCACTCGACTTAATTACCCCAAAATTCACCTGTATGTATGTAGGCCTAGTAGCCTGTAACGCTGGAGACTGAAAAAGAACGGATAGCTTTTCCTTTGCATTGGGACTGAAAAAGGAGAGGCCCTGCTTGAAGGAACATGGAGTAACAATTAGAAGCGCTGTGCGAATGTCCTGCTGGAGACCGCATGGAGACGTTCGCGCCGAAGACAGTGTGGAGAGATTCGCGGCAGTGATGGATTAACAATGATAACGGCAGGTGATTTCAAAGTTGGCATTCGGAACTTCCGAAGGCAACTGCTCGGCAATTTCCGTGAAGACTCGCATTTCCCCTCGGACACAATTCCAAGGCAGCCATCTTGAACGCGCAAGGATTCCCTTCATTTTCTGTGGGTTTGGATGCGGTCGCCTCATCACACCCTGCGCATGAACGAAATAGGTCACACAAAAACGTTGCACTGTTGATCAATAATTGGCAGATTGGGTGAGATACCGGTACGTTTATATATAATATACCTCAACTTATCCAACAAATAAGGTTGAACACCTTAACAGGCCAAAATTTGGCCAAAATAGTCCCACAGTCGGTCACGTGGGTTTGTTGATAAACAATATGGCTGCCTTGCACTTGTATCCGAGGTGAAATGCGCCGTCAGTGGGCAGATAAGCAGTTCGCCTCAGGTCGTTCCGAATGCAAAGTTGGCATGGTTGGTGTCAAGGCAAGGGTAAACACAAATGCTACAATGTCAGTTTCAGATTCTTGTAGCAGATGGCGTGGTAATCTGAATGAATAGCTTCTGCATTGCCAAGCGGTAAACACGTGGGGGCAAAAGACAAAATTGAAGGGACTTCCCTTCGTCGACGTCTCTGCCACAAGGGCACCTCTGCACAGACATACTGAGGACGGCCATCCACGAAGATATGTGTGCAATGAATCGCATGAACACTTACGTGGAAGTCAAGCACCAACATTAGGGAGTTTTCGCAAAGCCCCCGGAACGCCAACGCGAACGCCAAACCCATTGTTCCATGCCACGAAGAGAGCACCGAACAAAAGGATAGAGGTACGCGTTGGCGTTTCGGGGGCTTTGCGAAAACTCCCTATTTCTCCTTGGGCTCGCGAATCTGGGCGAGATTTCCAAACTCGAAGCCACGGGCATATCCTCAATTTCTTTCATGCACACTTCCAAGTTCCAAACACAAACACGCCCAGACTGGTTCTCGTCTTTGCCGCTGCACTCCCGCGGCGCTCGCTCCATGGAGTGAGCGGCAAAGACGGGGACAGTCTAAAACACGTCTACCATGCCGGACTGTTTGATGGGTAGCATCAACAACACACAAGACTCGGATACCACACACTCACCAGGACCATGACTCAGATTCACACACTCTACACCATTCTTCATATAGGATATCATACCGGATCTTTGATCCTTGAACGATACATATCAAGATAATACAAATGAGCAGCCATCTTGCCCAAATTAGGTCATCACCATGGGGATTTCCCCCACTGGGGGATGGGAGAACCAATCATCTATCACGCTGCGGATCCTAGCTCAATAGAGGGCAGCACACCGAAACCTAGACTGGTCCCCTGTCGTAGTTCTCGCTTCACTACTACGACAGGCATTTTGAACGCCAACTCGGCATGTGATTGGTCAACTGTGATTGGTCAACGGTCGCGCCATGAGTCATCATCTATTTTTAGAGACTCCCGCAACGTTACGAGTCTTTATTGCTCATTTGCATACGTGTGTCAGAAAACAGGCAAACATGGCGGACGCGGCCTGTCGCAGTAGTGGAGGAACGGAGCGATACGACAGGGGACCAGTCTAACCGAAACCCGGTCCTAATACAATGGACGCCTTTTGTGTGGGAAATTGATCAGGACCGGGATGTCAGTTTCATTTCAATAGTTTTAACCACTAGTGACACCTATTGAGGCAGTGAGATAGGGTCCCATGGTGATGACCTAATAACTTGGCTAGCGAAACTCATCTATAGGTTTTAGGCCCAGGTCGATTTCCATCAACAGGGATATTCATTTCCATCAACAGGGATATTCATTTCCATCAACAGGGATATTTAAAACTTTGCGTGGGCGGTGGGTTCCCATGGCGGAAAAGACATACTATACCCTACAAGTATGAGAATGAGAACTTCATCCCCAACAAAGCCAAATTCAAATTTTCGACTGGGTTGAGCTAATCACCTTCATCGTCATTCAAGATTCAATTCAATCATGCAAAGAATGTAACCCGATACTGAGCAACATTTCCAAGACAGGAACGGAAGTGTCGGGGTGATTAACGGAAGTAATGACACGCACTGGCGGAGGAATTTTCTGACTTTCAAAACCATGCATTCAACACCCGCCTACCACTCATACTCCACATTCTTTTAAATCGCCACAAAGGTTAGACGGTACACACTTAAATCAGTACATGTATCTCAGGTCGACATTCACGTTTGACTGATCGGTGAACCATGTTCCCTGAACTGTATATCATAGTTGATATTGTTGAATGATAAGACGTAATGGAATGGAGATGTCAGGAGAACATGATGTGTCGCTCTCCTGGACGTGTCGCTCTCGTGGAAAGCATCCTTAACCGAATAGTGCTCAGCCGCATTTGGCACAGCGATACGTCATAGCCGAATGAGAGCAGTCAGCCACGCTTATTGCCAAAAGATGGCAGCGAAGTTCTAGCGGACCAATTCTCCTGATTGGTGCTCAATCCAGCATGAATGGGTCCGCTATGCATTAATTCGGGCACTAGTGACTGTATTGGTTAACTGACAGGTACTGTGGATGCGGGCGTCGAGACCATGCAAGGAAACAGGTCATGCAAGACGCATTATCCGATCAGACACTCGGGCGACGCTGCAAAACAAATCTGTGTGTTCATCGGTCGAGATCGTGTGGAACATTCTATTTAACAAAGCTTAATCTCGTCCCCAGGGCGTAACGTCTGCGATTAGAGCTTCTGACGATGGAAGAAGAGGACACTGGTAACAAGGTTGGCCAGAATGATGAAAAGACAGTTTGCCATCATCTGTCTCTGTCCAAGACGCAAAATCCATCTGCCTTCAAACACCACAGAGTTTACTTTTTCGGTAAACTCGTCCCCAGTGTTCAGTTGGCCACAGGTATAGACTCACTAAACACTGGCATGATTGGCGCCAAAAGTGAAGGATCGTCAACAGACGGCGCTGTTTGACGAGAGATTCAATCACAAGCCATCATCACACGTTTAACCGATTCCGCCGTAACACACTTTCTGATTGTTTAAGATACATGTACCTGTTCAAAATGTACACTTATATTCATATTCGCGGCAGATTGCAAGCGGGGATTCCCCGAATCGGACAGCTAACGCCGTCTATTAGTGATACTTTGAGGATAGCATCAACTGAAGCAGTTGAAACAGAGCGCGGGTAACGTAAAGGGGCAGTGGTTTGAAACTGCGGGAAAAGTTTACTTTTTGAGTGGCGTCATACATGGCCAACGGCTGGCCTAGTTCCACGCGACGACAGGTGATGGGAAAGAAAAAGAGTAAACGACAGGCAATCCTTTCCGAGTCTATCCCAATTACACCAGCGGGTAACCGCAAAAGCTTGTACGACTTGTCCCATATCTTGCTTCACACATTCCTGAGACAGGATACATGCTCACCATCCTTCTGCCACACCTAAAACACCCTGAACCATCCTGAAACTTCCTCATTACCACCGCAGTGACATCCCACAACACGCTGATTACCCACCGAACAACCTGGCGAACACGGCTAATGCATTAACCATGTCCACACGTCATACACTCCCTCCGCAAAAGCATTTGTTTCTTTAACATTGTAGTCTAATGCTACGAGTTTTTATTTCCCTTTGGCGATGTTATTCCCCTGAGCTTATTTTCCGATATTTTGCTCTTGCAAGATATGGTTTCTTGGAATAACAAGACGCCAGTGCCCTGCCCTTTGTGGGGATGGCAACTCGAGAATCAAACTTATGGTGCCGCTGTGGAATTGAGTGTGCTGGGAAAAAGAGCAGAAATAGGCATAACGTTCATGACACTATAGGTAGAGCGAAATCGCAAATGTAAGGTCACAAAGGTGTGGCATTGCCAGGATCGAGCTTCACCTGTTGCTGATGGTCGGAATTTCTGACCACACAGCAGGCTGTCGATATCTTCGAAACGAAGTCCTGAAACTGAAGCTTTTGATATGAGAGGCCTGATGTTGGAGGAGTCTAGCTCCTCCAACATTAGGCCTGTCATATCAAAAGCTTCAGTTTCCCATTGGCAAAGCGAGGTCTCTGTCACCTTGCAACTGCGATTTTGGTGTATACATGTACCAGGGTGTTCAACGGTGACGTAGAATGACGAAATTTTAAGGAGTCAACGGTTGATCGCATTTCTTGAAATCCTTCGCTATTTTCAAATACATTCATTGGTGATTACAATGTACGTACATGACATGTACCACAATCGCAGATGTAAGGTCACAGAGGTCTGACGTGGCATTCGTTGCCTGGGTCCAGCTTCTCCTGTTGGTGATGGTCGGCATTGCTGACCACACTGACGCTGCTGATTCTGGCGCTTTCGAGGTAGGTCCCACTGGCAAAGCCAGCAAACTGTACACAGTGCCGAATTTCTACGCAATATCGACACTGTCATCGATCGGCATCCGCCATTTTGATTTTTGCGGCCGCGGATGGATATGTGATCAGGCCTCGCATATCACAACCATGATACTCCGCGCCCCAGAACTTTGCGCGTAAACAACACTATATTCATGCCTAAGCCTCTCCTTGCAATCTATGTGTCACAATTTCGAAATAAATACAATAAATATACATTTCCCTGAACTTTATGAAGTGGAATAAGTGTATAACGTCTGGGAGATGTTTGGTCACGTGGGTAAACAAAATGCACGCGGTCATGGACTACTTTGGTCTCAGAATAACTGAAAAACCTCGAGATATTTTGCCACAAAATGATTATGCTTTACAAATATTTTTATCATGTCTTGCATCTAAGCCTCATTTTGACCTAGGCAGGTCTATAATAATATAATTTATGTCTTCCTGTGGACGTATTTTTAACCGTGCACTATCTACTGCGCATGGCGACGCTTGTTTATTGAGTGAACGGTCGACCGCTTTACAATGGTAAGGAATCCTTACACATATTATTGCGCTGCACGTCTTTTCAACATGGCGGTGGCTGATCGATACTAGAGGGTGTTATTCGTAACGCCCTCTAGTGTCAAGAATGGCAAAGCCAGGTCTACTGTAACCTTACAACTGCGATTTTGATGAAATAAGACATAACAGTACATTTTCTGGTGCATTGTTTGATAACTTTCGTTTTTTAAAGGCTGAGCACAGTACCGAAAGGTTGCAAAGTTTCATAACGGAATTTTTCATACACGCTGTCATAGAAACATCCATCGCTTGCCGTGGGGCAAATGATATACAACTAACATACACCATCTCAGTTGCCCGAGGCACTCACACAACAGAATCAATGATGAGCTTCCCATGTTTTCGACGTCTTAGGAAATTACCTGTGATAACACCAGGCGATTCCGTCCAATTATTTTCATCCTTTTATTCACTGCGGACTAGCGTTGGTGACAAAAATAGTGATTCATCAAAAGCATGCCTTTGACGAGATATTGCGGAGAAGTAAAACGTGTTTTGGTGGAGATTGCTGCAGCTAATAGATAAATTGTTGATGTATTATTCACGCTAGCAGTAAAAAATATTTTCGCCACGAGTACTAATTTCGTTGGTGATTAATTCTCATGTAACGTTCCGGCAAATGTAAAAATAAGTCAACTACTGACCTTTTCAACACCGATGACATTTCTAGCTTTACTGTCCAAAACAGTGAAAGAACAAACGACAGGAAAGTCGCACCATTGCTTCTTTTTCACATGCATTACTTCCACCTACCACTCTCAAACAAGCACACAAACGTGACTTCGAGAAGGAATAATCTGGGTCGATCTGACATCACATCTTCCAAGAATTACCAGCCATAGGGACCTTTAGACGAAGTCAATGGGCCGAATTTATAAAACACAGCAAGAGCTCACAAGCCATAGCCCCAAGGCCAAGCTTTTGCTTTTAAACGAGAAGCACAAACCAAAGATTTTGCTCACAAACATATTCATAATCAATTGCTTAACCCAATGACCTTTTCTTATAAAGCCAAGCAAAATATTCTATCTGATGAAGCTAATGCTCGCAAGAAAAAGCTTCTGCTAATTCTTATAGGGAGTTGCTTGTTCTATGAAGCAAAAACGAAACTTTATAAATACCTCTTCAAGAGAAAGCCCAGAAAAAGCAAATGCTAGTTTTTATGAATTCGGCCCAGTGGCTCATACATGTATGAATAAAGACTAGCAAATGCTTTACCTTCAGATTTGTACAGCATAGCCTAGTGCATTTGTATTGCAAAATTCATGTAAAAGGATTTACTTGTCTTTATTCATATGACCCATTGAGACTGGCGGAGCCGTAAGATGAGCGACTGCTTTTACATCTCTGAACTCTTGTGGAGTGTTGATGGCAGAAAAGAAGATTGAATTCCCCAAAGGTATTGTACTTGTACAATATGTACTTCTGACATGTGGTAATGCTTCGTTGCTTTCAGAGAAATAAAACAGTCACTTCATGATTCCGTCAACCGGATAATTTTTCCTGGACTTCAGACTGTCGCAGCGACTATTTCTGATAGACGCTAAAAACAAGACATGTCCTTTCTACGCCAACGAAGACTTTTCTAGAGTTTCAGATTGTAAAGTTCCAGCCTGAAGAAGACCACGGTTGGGGTCGAAAATTTGCAAACATTCTGGAAATTGACTTTTTATTTATCATATATTGTGTGTCGATTTTTGTGCTTGCCTTCTCTTTGGTTCGGCGAAGACTTGCGGTGACAAGCACTCGTATGCCGCCGTAAGACAAAACTGCACGCAGCCGATTTTTAAGAGACGCTGGCGCGACGGAGAAAACATGGTCTAATAGGATACCATGATAAAAGAAAGGTGATGGTATCTGTCCACGAATATAGCCAGTACCAACAACACTAATTACTCGACAAATCGACAGAGTCGCCTCGAACAGAACACGGTTCCGTCGGTGTGAATCGGACATGCTTACAGAGCCAAAAACACCCAATTACTCGATCTGACCAAAACATTTACGAGACGAGATGTCGTACGTGGCCCAATTATCACCCTTTCACGGTGATTGTTGCCGCTTTCGTAGCTGACTCAACATTCTAATGAAGCTAGCATCTTCAACAGATGTGACAGTTGCCGGCAAAATGATCGTACCATCGCAAGTCGACGAAGAGTGGTTTATTCCCAAATCTGACGAAACACGAAGTACGAAATACGAAATCGGTCTTCATTTCTAGGACCTAATGTTAGTATTTCTGGAGATGGTTGGTACCACAAATGTTCCTGCTACCAGAGGTAAGTGCATCTTTTAGCACCGATAGGGCCGAGAGAGTTACGGTGCATCTTGAATTTTTAAATTTTCGCTTCGTACGTATCTACGAAGTGGAAACGAAAGACAAATTGCAAAGTTTTAATATACACCGCACATGTAACTCTATCGGTCTAACATCATACGCTGAAAGACGCTCTTGCAGCAGGCGATATTTGTGGTACCAACCATCTCCTGAAATACATTACGTCATGGAAATGAAGTCCAATTTCGTATTTCGTACTTTGTGTTTCGTCAGATTTGCGAAACCTCACTGATAACCACCGTATATGCTTTGAGACGATGTTGGACTGGAGGCCGACGAAAACCAGAAACTTGGCAGCCGTCCGATCCGATATTAATGGCCAGGGCATAAATTGCCTCAGAATTGGCCGCGGACAGGGCGAAACTGCCCTTGATTTTCCAAAACGACTTCCTAGCATTTCACATGGTAATAAACGGCGGAGAATGTCCAAGGCTTCCCCTATTAAAGGCATCATCTGGATTTTTAACACGGATAAGCAGTCGATTGAGCGCCGTTAAAAGGAAATGAGGGTTTGAGTGTCGTGAAATAGCCATCAGCGAATTGATCTGGTTAAGGTTATGTTCAACAGTTGTACCTATCAGAAGACGAAAAGACTTCAAAGTGACCAATCGGTGTAATTGCAGAAGATGCTTTCCGTTGCAAGAAATGCCGATTTTTTTGTGATGGCTGACCACTTCACTTAGAGTGCATCAGAATGCGTGGAGAGTACTAATGGGAGATAAAGAGTACAAATTACCCCAAAAGTACTCTTAGACGAGTCGTAATGCTTCGTTCATTTCAGCGGCAACAAATTATTCGTCTAATGTCCCTCCTCTCCTTCACGGTTGGAGAAACGATGGGCGGCTAATGTTGAATTGGAAAGGTCAGAGAAGATCTGCCCTCAAAATAAAACAGTATAAGAATCAGTGGGAGTGTGCCTGATTGAGGCAATAGCTGTACTCCACACTATACAGTGTATTCGCTGGCACAGGATAGAGCTCTTACTTCAACCAATCATGCCCCCTCTCAAATGGGATGATAGAAGTGAAAATATCACCTTTTACCAACAAAGATCCAAAGAGAAGGTGAGCACAAAAATCGACACACAATATGATAAAGTATATAAAGTCAATTTCCAGAATATTTAGCAAATTTTCGACCCCCAAACGGGGTCTTCTTCAGGCTGGAACTTTACAGTCTGAAACTGTAGAAAAGACTCAACTTCAGCTCCAACAGATGCAGTATGTGGGATGCCCCGTTTTTTTCCTGAAAGAAGTTGTTTCGAGCTTAACATGCGAAAACGTTGTCCATTTATAGGAGTTACTGTAAGGAGCAACCATGGCCAATACGTTGACTTGTTATCTTCGTTCTGAAGATGTTTGGAAGTTGGCTTACATTGGTTCGAGTGCTTACCAAACACTCCGCCTAGTCGGTTATGGGTCTTCTATAACGACAAGGATTTCGAAAGCTTTCCTGTTTGCTTAGAAACCGAATAACAATATACACGGTGGTCCAGAAAAAACTGACATTATTTAAAACTCAGGGCCGGATTCAGGGTTTAGAAATAGGGGACACAACCCTGAGGGCGAAGCACACGAAGAGGGGTCCGGGGGCCTCCCCCGAGAAAATTTGAAAAATCAAAGCTCCGAGATGCGATCTTAGACATGAAATACTAGACGAT